>JASANA010010144.1:0-118382 GCA_030248095.1 Ptycholaimellus sp. GST1_10
TTTGTGCTGGAGAAAAGTAAATAAAACACTCATGATAATGCAGTTTTCGGGTGCGAGAATAGGGATGCGCTCTAAAAGCGCTCATGGGGGGTGCATGGGGCGCAGAGGCAAACATGAGTATACTACTAACTGTGCTTCATGCATTCAACTTAGCTTTGTGCGCTTCCTACTTTCTTATTTGTTTTTTCAAACACGCCTATCTCATAAAAAATGTCTGCCTTATAAAAAACTCAAATCCTGTTTTTTTAAATATTTTATTTTTTATTAAAAAATCACACAAATCACAAAACCATTAGCGTCCTATAAAAGTCCCCAATACGTCGTTGAATCCGATTCCAAATTGTCCACCGACGTAGGGCAGGTGATTGTGTTGCAGCTCCGTGAAAGTCCGGTAGCGATGCCACGCTCGCCAGAGAAGATCGCCTGCCTCTTCTGCGACTTCGCCCAGCTTCAGCAGATGTTCCGGCCAGCCCTCTTCCATCCTTACAAATTTTGCTCTTTGAAAAATACTCAAAATAAATATCAGACGCTATTTAACTCTAAGTTACTGAAGATATAAGATAAAAGTTGACGGTGCAGTTGGTGAACTGAAAAAAAGTCCTTAAATTTCGCTTAAGAAGGCTTTTCAGCTGTGTATACTTCTGCTTATCTCTTTCAAAACCCTTAGTTAGCAAATTTTTCATTGCGTGTCTGATTCTTATCACTCTTCAAGCAAGTCTCTTGCAACTCTTCTGTCTCACAAAAATCCTCAAAATGCCTCTTAGCTCAATTAATTCTGAATACAATGGTCAGCCAATGGCTGATATTATTAGCGTCGCTCATGCTGCTCTTAGGAAAATGGCTGAATGCTGCGGCTACGTTCTTCTAGTTTCTCCTCAATCAAAAATTGAATGTTCTTTGCTATTGATTTTATAGGAGTCAAGTGGGCCTTCTTTTGATGGCATTAGCCGGTTCAATATGTCTTTCTATGATGCGGAAAATGCTGAAACGGTTCTGAGCACTGCCACGAGCTTCATACACTGTCCCTATACCAATGGCATTAGCTTTTTTAAAGCTAACGCTTGGACAACTGCAAAGTTTTTATCGGTTCTTTTTTTTAATTTTCTTAGATAAAATTACATTCAAAATTATTTTAAAAAGGCTCATTTGCGGATGTATTCGGAAATGGATGCTATGGCTCTTCAATACTACCTTTATGATGATCCTTCGCAAGTCTACTTCAGAATTCAGTGCAATCGCCATCTGCTCGCTCAACTTGTGTCTTATCTGGCAAATTTGGATGGCGCTGGCGATACTCTTACTCGCCGAACGGCAGAGGCTCTTTTCACTTCAGCTGTTCGGAATTCAAAGTGCAGTTTTTAGCTTCCAATAAACTAGGTTTTCATTTTAGGGCACTCCTTTTTGGCATGATCTGGCTGATCTTCCGACAATGCCGCTGCTCGATCGTACTGAATATCAGCCTTCAGATGATTTCAATCCTTTCAGAGCTGCATTTGACTATGTTCAAGATATGCTAGGCTTTTAATGGCCTTGTTTTTTGATTTGCCCAAAACATAGGCCAGTAGTTTACTTGAGAAAACAAATTAACATTATTTACATGCCTTATCCATACACTGCACACATTACGTAGGCAGGGGCGGGCGGGCAGGTGGCCAGGCATGTTAAAAGTAAATCAGTACCTAAGGCCTTGCCTCAGTCCTTCGTTTAACCTATCAGCCTCTCTTACCGACCAAAACAACATTAGCACGGCAACCAACCAAAAACACACACAAACACAAACCCCACCGTCAACTTTTATCTTATATCTTCAGTAACTTAGAGTTAAATAGCGTCTGATATTTATTTTGAGTATTTTTCAAAGAGCAAAATTTGTAAGGATGGAAGAGGGCTGGCCGGAACATCTGCTGAAGCTGGGCGAAGTCGCAGAAGAGGCAGGCGATCTTCTCTGGCGAGCGTGGCATCGCTACCGGACTTTCACGGAGCTGCAACACAATCACCTGCCCTACGTCGGTGGACAATTTGGAATCGGATTCAACGACGTATTGGGGACTTTTATAGGACGCTAATGGTTTTGTGATTTGTGTGATTTTTTAATAAAAAATAAAATATTTAAAAAAACAGGATTTGAGTTTTTTATAAGGCAGACATTTTTTATGAGATAGGCGTGTTTGAAAAAACAAATAAGAAAGTAGGAAGCGCACAAAGCTAAGTTGAATGCATGAAGCACAGTTAGTAGTATACTCATGTTTGCCTCTGCGCCCCATGCACCCCCATGAGCGCTTTTAGAGCGCATCCCTATTCTCGCACCCGAAAACTGCATTATCATGAGTGTTTTATTTACTTTTCTCCAGCAAAAAGGGGTAAAATGGGCGCAAGTGGGTACATCATCTATACTACTGAGACATCTACATCCACCTGGTTCTCCTTTCACTCATCCTCAGCTGGGCATCTTGGACGCACAGTCTGGCGGGTGGCTTCTTCGCTGGGTGCTAGACTGTTTGAAACTGCATGGAGGGCAAGAGGCACTGAACAGCCCTTCCCTCCTACTCGCCGGAGACATCTACATCCACCTGGTTCTCCTTTCACTCATCCTCAGCTGGGCATCTTGGACGCACAGTCTGGCGGGTGGCTTCTTCGCTGGGTGCTAGACTGTTTGAAACTGCACGGAGGGCAAGAGGCACTGAACAGCCCTTCCCTCCTACTCGCCGGAGACATCTACATCCACCTGGTTCTCCTTTCACTCATCCTCAGCTGGGCATCTTGGACGCACAGTCTGGCGGGTGGCTTCTTCGCTGGGTGCTAGACTGTTTGAAACTGCACGGAGGGCAAGAGGCACTGAACAGCCCTTCCCTCCTACTCGCCGGAGACATCTACATCCACCTGGTTCTCCTTTCACTCATCCTCAGCTGGGCATCTTGGACGCACAGTCTGGCGGGTGGCTTCTTCGCTGGGTGCTAGACTGTTTGAAACTGCACGGAGGGCAAGAGGCACTGAACAGCCCTTCCCTCCTACTCGCCGGAGACATCTACATCCACCTGGTTCTCCTTTCACTCATCCTCAGCTGGGCATCTTGGACGCACAGTCTGGCGGGTGGCTTCTTCGCTGGGTGCTAGACTGTTTGAAACTGCACGGAGGGCAAGAGGCACTGAACAGCCCTTCCCTCCTACTCGCCGGAGACATCTACATCCACCTGGTTCTCCTTTCACTCATCCTCAGCTGGGCATCTTGGACGCACAGTCTGGCGGGTGGCTTCTTCGCTGGGTGCTAGACTGTTTGAAACTGCACGGAGGGCAAGAGGCACTGAACAGCCCTTCCCTCCTACTCGCCGGAGACATCTACATCCACCTGGTTCTCCTTTCACTCATCCTCAGCTGGGCATCTTGGACGCACAGTCTGGCGGGTGGCTTCTTCGCTGGGTGCTAGACTGTTTGAAACTGCACGGAGGGCAAGAGGCACTGAACAGCCCTTCCCTCCTACTCGCCGGAGACATCTACATCCACCTGGTTCTCCTTTCACTCATCCTCAGCTGGGCATCTTGGACGCACAGTCTGGCGGGTGGCTTCTTCGCTGGGTGCTAGACTGTTTGAAACTGCACGGAGGGCAAGAGGCACTGAACAGCCCTTCCCTCCTACTCGCCGGAGACATCTACATCCACCTGGTTCTCCTTTCACTCATCCTCAGCTGGGCATCTTGGACGCACAGTCTGGCGGGTGGCTTCTTCGCTGGGTGCTAGACTGTTTGAAACTGCACGGAGGGCAAGAGGCACTGAACAGCCCTTCCCTCCTACTCGCCGGAGACATCTACATCCACCTGGTTCTCCTTTCACTCATCCTCAGCTGGGCATCTTGGACGCACAGTCTGGCGGGTGGCTTCTTCGCTGGGTGCTAGACTGTTTGAAACTGCACGGAGGGCAAGAGGCACTGAACAGCCCTTCCCTCCTACTCGCCGGAGACATCTACATCCACCTGGTTCTCCTTTCACTCATCCTCAGCTGGGCATCTTGGACGCACAGTCTGGCGGGTGGCTTCTTCGCTGGGTGCTAGACTGTTTGAAACTGCACGGAGGGCAAGAGGCACTGAACAGCCCTTCCCTCCTACTCGCCGGAGACATCTACATCCACCTGGTTCTCCTTTCACTCATCCTCAGCTGGGCATCTTGGACGCACAGTCTGGCGGGTGGCTTCTTCGCTGGGTGCTAGACTGTTTGAAACTGCACGGAGGGCAAGAGGCACTGAACAGCCCTTCCCTCCTACTCGCCGGAGACATCTACATCCACCTGGTTCTCCTTTCACTCATCCTCAGCTGGGCATCTTGGACGCACAGTCTGGCGGGTGGCTTCTTCGCTGGGTGCTAGACTGTTTGAAACTGCACGGAGGGCAAGAGGCACTGAACAGCCCTTCCCTCCTACTCGCCGGAGACATCTACATCCACCTGGTTCTCCTTTCACTCATCCTCAGCTGGGCATCTTGGACGCACAGTCTGGCGGGTGGCTTCTTCGCTGGGTGCTAGACTGTTTGAAACTGCACGGAGGGCAAGAGGCACTGAACAGCCCTTCCCTCCTACTCGCCGGAGACATCTACATCCACCTGGTTCTCCTTTCACTCATCCTCAGCTGGGCATCTTGGACGCACAGTCTGGCGGGTGGCTTCTTCGCTGGGTGCTAGACTGTTTGAAACTGCACGGAGGGCAAGAGGCACTGAACAGCCCTTCCCTCCTACTCGCCGGAGACATCTACATCCACCTGGTTCTCCTTTCACTCATCCTCAGCTGGGCATCTTGGACGCACAGTCTGGCGGGTGGCTTCTTCGCTGGGTGCTAGACTGTTTGAAACTGCACGGAGGGCAAGAGGCACTGAACAGCCCTTCCCTCCTACTCGCCGGAGACATCTACATCCACCTGGTTCTCCTTTCACTCATCCTCAGCTGGGCATCTTGGACGCACAGTCTGGCGGGTGGCTTCTTCGCTGGGTGCTAGACTGTTTGAAACTGCACGGAGGGCAAGAGGCACTGAACAGCCCTTCCCTCCTACTCGCCGGAGACATCTACATCCACCTGGTTCTCCTTTCACTCATCCTCAGCTGGGCATCTTGGACGCACAGTCTGGCGGGTGGCTTCTTCGCTGGGTGCTAGACTGTTTGAAACTGCACGGAGGGCAAGAGGCACTGAACAGCCCTTCCCTCCTACTCGCCGGAGACATCTACATCCACCTGGTTCTCCTTTCACTCATCCTCAGCTGGGCATCTTGGACGCACAGTCTGGCGGGTGGCTTCTTCGCTGGGTGCTAGACTGTTTGAAACTGCACGGAGGGCAAGAGGCACTGAACAGCCCTTCCCTCCTACTCGCCGGAGACATCTACATCCACCTGGTTCTCCTTTCACTCATCCTCAGCTGGGCATCTTGGACGCACAGTCTGGCGGGTGGCTTCTTCGCTGGGTGCTAGACTGTTTGAAACTGCACGGAGGGCAAGAGGCACTGAACAGCCCTTCCCTCCTACTCGCCGGAGACATCTACATCCACCTGGTTCTCCTTTCACTCATCCTCAGCTGGGCATCTTGGACGCACAGTCTGGCGGGTGGCTTCTTCGCTGGGTGCTAGACTGTTTGAAACTGCACGGAGGGCAAGAGGCACTGAACAGCCCTTCCCTCCTACTCGCCGGAGACATCTACATCCACCTGGTTCTCCTTTCACTCATCCTCAGCTGGGCATCTTGGACGCACAGTCTGGCGGGTGGCTTCTTCGCTGGGTGCTAGACTGTTTGAAACTGCACGGAGGGCAAGAGGCACTGAACAGCCCTTCCCTCCTACTCGCCGGAGACATCTACATCCACCTGGTTCTCCTTTCACTCATCCTCAGCTGGGCATCTTGGACGCACAGTCTGGCGGGTGGCTTCTTCGCTGGGTGCTAGACTGTTTGAAACTGCACGGAGGGCAAGAGGCACTGAACAGCCCTTCCCTCCTACTCGCCGGAGACATCTACATCCACCTGGTTCTCCTTTCACTCATCCTCAGCTGGGCATCTTGGACGCACAGTCTGGCGGGTGGCTTCTTCGCTGGGTGCTAGACTGTTTGAAACTGCACGGAGGGCAAGAGGCACTGAACAGCCCTTCCCTCCTACTCGCCGGAGACATCTACATCCACCTGGTTCTCCTTTCACTCATCCTCAGCTGGGCATCTTGGACGCACAGTCTGGCGGGTGGCTTCTTCGCTGGGTGCTAGACTGTTTGAAACTGCACGGAGGGCAAGAGGCACTGAACAGCCCTTCCCTCCTACTCGCCGGAGACATCTACATCCACCTGGTTCTCCTTTCACTCATCCTCAGCTGGGCATCTTGGACGCACAGTCTGGCGGGTGGCTTCTTCGCTGGGTGCTAGACTGTTTGAAACTGCACGGAGGGCAAGAGGCACTGAACAGCCCTTCCCTCCTACTCGCCGGAGACATCTACATCCACCTGGTTCTCCTTTCACTCATCCTCAGCTGGGCATCTTGGACGCACAGTCTGGCGGGTGGCTTCTTCGCTGGGTGCTAGACTGTTTGAAACTGCACGGAGGGCAAGAGGCACTGAACAGCCCTTCCCTCCTACTCGCCGGAGACATCTACATCCACCTGGTTCTCCTTTCACTCATCCTCAGCTGGGCATCTTGGACGCACAGTCTGGCGGGTGGCTTCTTCGCTGGGTGCTAGACTGTTTGAAACTGCACGGAGGGCAAGAGGCACTGAACAGCCCTTCCCTCCTACTCGCCGGAGACATCTACATCCACCTGGTTCTCCTTTCACTCATCCTCAGCTGGGCATCTTGGACGCACAGTCTGGCGGGTGGCTTCTTCGCTGGGTGCTAGACTGTTTGAAACTGCACGGAGGGCAAGAGGCACTGAACAGCCCTTCCCTCCTACTCGCCGGAGACATCTACATCCACCTGGTTCTCCTTTCACTCATCCTCAGCTGGGCATCTTGGACGCACAGTCTGGCGGGTGGCTTCTTCGCTGGGTGCTAGACTGTTTGAAACTGCACGGAGGGCAAGAGGCACTGAACAGCCCTTCCCTCCTACTCGCCGGAGACATCTACATCCACCTGGTTCTCCTTTCACTCATCCTCAGCTGGGCATCTTGGACGCACAGTCTGGCGGGTGGCTTCTTCGCTGGGTGCTAGACTGTTTGAAACTGCACGGAGGGCAAGAGGCACTGAACAGCCCTTCCCTCCTACTCGCCGGAGACATCTACATCCACCTGGTTCTCCTTTCACTCATCCTCAGCTGGGCATCTTGGACGCACAGTCTGGCGGGTGGCTTCTTCGCTGGGTGCTAGACTGTTTGAAACTGCACGGAGGGCAAGAGGCACTGAACAGCCCTTCCCTCCTACTCGCCGGAGACATCTACATCCACCTGGTTCTCCTTTCACTCATCCTCAGCTGGGCATCTTGGACGCACAGTCTGGCGGGTGGCTTCTTCGCTGGGTGCTAGACTGTTTGAAACTGCACGGAGGGCAAGAGGCACTGAACAGCCCTTCCCTCCTACTCGCCGGAGACATCTACATCCACCTGGTTCTCCTTTCACTCATCCTCAGCTGGGCATCTTGGACGCACAGTCTGGCGGGTGGCTTCTTCGCTGGGTGCTAGACTGTTTGAAACTGCACGGAGGGCAAGAGGCACTGAACAGCCCTTCCCTCCTACTCGCCGGAGACATCTACATCCACCTGGTTCTCCTTTCACTCATCCTCAGCTGGGCATCTTGGACGCACAGTCTGGCGGGTGGCTTCTTCGCTGGGTGCTAGACTGTTTGAAACTGCACGGAGGGCAAGAGGCACTGAACAGCCCTTCCCTCCTACTCGCCGGAGACATCTACATCCACCTGGTTCTCCTTTCACTCATCCTCAGCTGGGCATCTTGGACGCACAGTCTGGCGGGTGGCTTCTTCGCTGGGTGCTAGACTGTTTGAAACTGCACGGAGGGCAAGAGGCACTGAACAGCCCTTCCCTCCTACTCGCCGGAGACATCTACATCCACCTGGTTCTCCTTTCACTCATCCTCAGCTGGGCATCTTGGACGCACAGTCTGGCGGGTGGCTTCTTCGCTGGGTGCTAGACTGTTTGAAACTGCACGGAGGGCAAGAGGCACTGAACAGCCCTTCCCTCCTACTCGCCGGAGACATCTACATCCACCTGGTTCTCCTTTCACTCATCCTCAGCTGGGCATCTTGGACGCACAGTCTGGCGGGTGGCTTCTTCGCTGGGTGCTAGACTGTTTGAAACTGCACGGAGGGCAAGAGGCACTGAACAGCCCTTCCCTCCTACTCGCCGGAGACATCTACATCCACCTGGTTCTCCTTTCACTCATCCTCAGCTGGGCATCTTGGACGCACAGTCTGGCGGGTGGCTTCTTCGCTGGGTGCTAGACTGTTTGAAACTGCACGGAGGGCAAGAGGCACTGAACAGCCCTTCCCTCCTACTCGCCGGAGACATCTACATCCACCTGGTTCTCCTTTCACTCATCCTCAGCTGGGCATCTTGGACGCACAGTCTGGCGGGTGGCTTCTTCGCTGGGTGCTAGACTGTTTGAAACTGCACGGAGGGCAAGAGGCACTGAACAGCCCTTCCCTCCTACTCGCCGGAGACATCTACATCCACCTGGTTCTCCTTTCACTCATCCTCAGCTGGGCATCTTGGACGCACAGTCTGGCGGGTGGCTTCTTCGCTGGGTGCTAGACTGTTTGAAACTGCACGGAGGGCAAGAGGCACTGAACAGCCCTTCCCTCCTCCTCGCCGGCGACATCTACATCCACCTGGTTCTCCCTAGATTCGCCCACATGCCCGTACACACTCTACACATCTTGCTCAAAATTTGCAAATACGCGCTGTCATATTTTCATCATTTATCATCCTAGCGATTTCAAGGCAAGCTTATAATTTTCCGAAATAGAGTGTTTATGGAAAAGCTTCAAGGCATCAAAAAGACTGCATTAACGTCTTATATAAGCTCATAAAATGCAGAATCTCTGAAGGTATTTTAGGCCGAATTAAAGCTTTCATTCTCTAAACTTTCCCGAACCAAAAGCCAAAACATGTCCAGTGAAAACTGCGAACTCTTCAGAGGGCGCGTGTGCCCGACCTCCGCGGGCTCCTGTTGGAGGCAGGAGCGGAAAGCGAAGCCTTGGACCGACTAGACGCCAAGATCGCCGCCAATGCTCCCGAACTCAGCCTGGACAAGGCCCGGCGAGACCTGCTTCGAAAGGCCCTCCAGAACGTCATCGGGGTCACCGCTTTGCTTTCTCGCTTCTCAGGGACTGATCTAGACCGAGAAAGAATGATTGATACCATTTTTCTGGTAGAAGAAAAGTAGGCAGTGCAATTGCAGAAGAGTCTAAGTGAGCAGAACCAGCAGAAAGGCTGCTTCCGAGAGCTGCCGCCGCTCTTGCGCCGACGCAGGGTCAAGATGAGCTCCTATGAAGGCCAAAGCCTGAGCCAGCTCTTCCAGCCATCTTCCTCATAGCATTTCACCCTACTACTTTTCCATTTTTTTAAAATTTTTCGATTGGTTTGGGAGCTTCTGTTGGTCTCAGAATTTAGACTATTTTTATTTTGCCATGGGCAGCTTGAAAAGAGCTGTTGTGTTCTGCAAAATGATCGATCTTCTACTTTTTCTGACTGGATTGGATTGACAAGTGATTGCAATCTCAAAGCTTCAGCGACAATAAGGATGGCTGCACAAAGAGCTCTGCTTATCTGTTGGCAAGCGCAAACAGGACAATCTTGCCTCGTGCCAAACAGGAAAATCACTACTAAAAATGGCAAGCATGCATAAATTGTCATCTTTTCTTCTCAAATTTGCTTTGATTTTAGCCGCTGCTATTGGTTAGGACATGAACCTGATGGAACAGTATCGATGAAAATGAAGAAATGTATAAAATAAACATAAGTATGTGATCTGACCCCTGACACTTGCTGGAATGGAGTGGTAGGCGAAAAGAAAGGACATTGAGGGGCCCAAGCTCTGTCGTGCATGTCGAACGGGCAAGCGATTGGCGGGCAGTCCCAAAGCTGTGCCGGTGGAGCCTGCTTCGCTTGCTCAGAGGGCTCAGCTTGTGGCAACAGAACAGGTTCGTCTAATCAACAATCAAAAAGGAGTTTAGAGAGAAACATGATTTGAAATTCATAAATTATGAAGTTGAAATTGCGCAATAGCAGACTGACTATGCCCTCTAAGTTTCTGCTTCTTATTAGGGTGCCTTTTATTCTCTCCATCGAGTGGGCCGGAATTTTTTTGCTTCCCTAAATTTGCCAGCAAACAATTCCTCGTCTCCCACTCTCCACTTCGCCTGCAGTGACAACGACGTTCAACAACGGGAGCTCATTCTCCCGCTACTTCTACACCTGCGTCACCGATTGGGCCTCCTCCACACCAGGCTGCAGCCTCACCACCCACAACTTCACCGAACTCAACGCCACCCAGAGCGACCTCGCCTGCCTCTGCAACCAGGGCAACTTCTGCAATCGCCCTCCCGCCACTCCGCCCATCCCCGGTTCCAACACCCACTAACCTTCCAACCCCAGGTCCTCTCCTGAATCGCCAACTCCCACAGATTCCCAAAGCGGCCCCCTCTGCTACTCCACGGGGCTAATGGCGGCCTTGAACAGGGACTTCCGGGACGCCCCCTGCAACACCAGCTACTGCCTCACCTGTTACGGACCCAACGTAGCCTCCTGCTACCAGTCCATGATCATCGATGGTCCTTTCTTCTTACTTCTGCCACTGAGCCCTCATAAAGCTCAATCTCAGAAAGCTACGGCGCTGTGTACGGCTTCGAGGCCGGCTGCAGCCTGGCTGAGACGGGGAGCAGGTCTGGCTGCACCTCTGCCCGCCTGGACAGCGCCACCAACTTCACCCTGACCACCTGCCGCTGCACTGGCCACTACTGCAACGGGGGGCTTTGTGCCAGCGCCTATGACCATTCCACCAGCTGCCTCTTGCACAGCTCTGCCAACAGTCGCCATACTATTATCCTCCTACCCCTTATCTGCCTCCTAGGCCTCGCCAGTGCCTTTGCTTGGTGATTCAGAGCCCTTGGACTGTTGTTTGAGCTAGGCTGCCGCCCTGGGAACGAGATTGGTCAGGGTCAGCTGTGACCGGAAACAGACACGCACGCGCATAGACACACTTTCGAGGGGCATTAGACGATGGGCCTTGGCTAGGCCGGAAGGGCTTAGGCTGACTCAAGGACGAGGGAGAGGTCAAAGCCTCACTTGTCCAGCTCTCACTCACTTCCAAAAGCCGTCCATCATGCTCCGACTGTTGGCCAGTTTCCTTCTCGTTTCTCCACCCTCTTCTTCCTCCATCCTCTGAGACTGATGTGGTGATGGATTGAGGTGGGCGTGGTCCTGGGCGGCCTGCCCGACTCCATCCGCCACGCAGCCGAGGTGGCAGAGCTGCGTGAGGAGCTGCACCAGCTCAAGGCCAAGGTCTCCTCTGTGGCTGCGGCCCACTCTGAGCCTGGTCACGCTTGTTTTGAACCCTTGTGGATGATTTTCATATTTGTAATCCCAGGGGACAGGTCAGGTGATCATCATCCTCCTCTGTCCAGTCCCCTGGGATTAGAAATATCAAAATCGTCCACAGTAGGCCTAACAAAGATGGTATGTGGGTGTGCAGAGTGGAGTGCGTATGGGTTCTGCGTGCTGGCGCACGGGAATTGTGCGCCCAGTTTCCAGCGACACCGGGCCAAGCTCTCCGTGGCGCCCGACTTCTACGAGGACTACTATGTCCACGGGGAGGCCTTTGGTTTGCCAATCCTTTTGAACTGGTTGACTTTTGGACGGGACGAAAGTTTGAAGGGGACTCCTCGGTGAAGCTGGATCGCTACCAAGGCACCGTCTCGCTGGAGCTGAACATCTGCTGCAAGGCGCCTGCCGCCAAGCCCTAGGCTCACCTATTATCACCTCTGAATGAAGCTTTAAGCCTATTCCCTTCCTGGATTTGCTCTCTCCCATCTTTTCGAGCTGGCGAAAATTGCAAGAGAGAGCGCTGGGATCAGGCAACGGTGAACGCAAAAAGGCACTGAAGGCAGTATTGCAAGGGGACATGGGGCAGTGCGAAAGTTTGCGGGAGCTGTGAAAACGGGCAAGAGATTGGAGCTGAAGTCCTAGGCCAGATGCTTATGCACAAAGGAAGCGAGTGCTAGATGGAGTGTAGCAAAAAGAGGCAATAGGAGGAGACAAAAAGGCTAGGAGAAGCAGACAGGGCCGATGGTGAGGCCGAACTGTTGGTCGGCGTTGCCGAGGTCGTAGATGGCGGCGTCCGTGAAGGGGAGGCGATCGGCCTTCTCCGTTCGGTACTCCAGCACCGTCGACTCCCAATCCGAGGACCTCTTCTGCAGTATCAACTCCTTGTGTCTTCTTACAGTGCCTTTTTACTCCGCCTAACTTATCCGCTAGCTGAGCTGTAGATGAAAGGCCTCAGATGACGATGAGATCTTTGGATATTTGGGTCAAATTTTCTAATAAATATTGTGACTGTATGATTTCTGATTATTGTGAATTTAGCAAATAGTTTGCAAAACAAATTATTATTTCTTAATTTCACAAAATCATTATTTTTGGACAGTAATTGGTGTAATTTGGCCGCAAAGAGTGAAAAAGGACCCGACATCCGTCGGACAGACTCTGGTAGGTGAACTTGGGATAGCCTCCAGCCACCAGCTCCACATCGTTGGCGGACATCAGCTTCAAGGCGCTCAGGTAGTGCTGGTTCTCCGCGTCATAGTAGGCCACGCTTCAAACCTCCCTTCATCCCCACCCCCTCCCCCACCCCTACTCAGCCTACCTGTTCTTGCAATGATAGGTGATGTTCTGCACCGCTCTGGAGCTCAGCTGCTGCAGCAGGATCATCTGACCCGGCTCCGTCTTGTACGAAAACTCAAAGAAGCACCCAGCATTATTTCCATTCCAATTTCAAAGCAATTTCAAACCTGGAATCCGCCCTCCAGCTCCGAGAACCACTGGTAGCCGGCCTTGCCGCTATACCAGCTCTTCTTCTCCGTCTGGAAAGGATGGGGGTCAGGTTGAGAGGGGGGTAATGGGGGGAGGATGAAGAAGGGACCTCAAGAGGTGAGGGGAAGACGCAGGTCTCCTTGGTCTCCATGTTGCAGAAGGCCAGGATGGCATCGGCCGGGTGGCCTTCGTTGGGGTCCAGGTAGTAGTGTCCGGACTCCATCTCGGGGAAGGCTGCTGCCAGATCAGCACAGGTCTTGCCTGCATTCGTCCCTTCTTTGCTATCCCGAATCCAAATGAAGATGGAATAGGAGTGCCAGGGTTCTCCTTGGTGCCCCAGGGCTTCTTGAGCTTGGCGAAGTCGCCCACCAAGGCCTTCCAGGCCTTGAAGACCAGCTGCTCCTTCTCCTCCAGCGTCAGCTCGTCGCTGAACGCGAAGCTTCCGTCAGGATCATCACGCATCATTCGCTCCTATAAGACCTCCCCCAATTCAGCCCCCCAGCTCAAGAAACTGAAAAAGGGGGTAACAGATTCAGGGTCAGGGCCTTTCTGACCCTGGCCCAGCCAACGGCGAAGCGCCGCCGCATCCCAGTTCATGCCTGCCCCTGGCGGCCCCGGGGGGCCCGGAGGACCCAGGCTGCCAGTGTCACCTCAAACCAGTGCCTCTGTCCGGGCTCTTTTCCATGCCTCCCATCCCCTTGCCTCCAACCTGCCCATCTCCGCACTCTCCCTTCACTTTGGTCAATGGAAAAGGGAAGGGAGAGTGTGGAGAGGGGGCAGGATGGGGGCAAGGGGATGGGGGGAATGCTGGGCAACCTTTAGGCCCATCGTCGCCGGAAGGTCCGCGGGGTCCCTGCGGTCCCTGCTGGCCGATGGGGCCGGGTGGACCTTCAATTTGGGCCTGCCATTTAGTTAGATTCACAAGCTGAGAAAGCTCTATTGTTCTAGCCTTCTGGGCCCAGTGGGCCTTGCGAGCCGGGGGCACCCTGCAAAAAGTGTCCCTTGCAATCTGCTAGGGGGAGAAAGAAGCAAATTGGCCAACGGTGGGCCCTTGGGGGCCGGGGAATCCGGTGGGGCCGAGTTCTCCAGGCTCTCCCGGCTTCCCAGGCAGGCCAGGCAGACCCTGGACAGATCCAGCCCCATTTCTAGCCTAGGAGTAATGGAGCAACAGAAAGGTACCTGAATGCCCTGGTGACCCTTGAGGCCCTTCTCGCCGGGGCTTCCGGGGGCGCCCACGGGACCTTTCGGCCCTTCGGCTCCGTCCAGTCCTGCAGCTCCGGGGGCTCCGCGAATGCCCTGCGGACCTGTCAACTGGCCTCTGTCAAAGCCCAGATTAGTTTTCGATGGCAACAATGCAGCGTACCCGAGGCTCCCTGAGGTCCCTTCTCGCCCTCCGGTCCCGGGGGCCCGGTGGCTCCTGTGGCACCCTGAAAGGGTGCATTATTCACTTATCCCCCGTCAACAGCTGTCGAGAGCTGGCTGATATACCGGATTGCCAGCCTGGCCGGGTGAGCCCTGCGGCCCCGGCGAGCCCACGGGACCCTTAATCGGTGCTCATTTTGTGAAATTATTGCAAAACAACAAAAACAGCCACCTTGTCTCCCTGTCGTCCTGGAATGCCGGGCGATCCCTGGCGGCCTTCGGCGCCCTCCGGGCCCGCGGGTCCTGGTGGGCCTACAGAGCCTTCCGGGCCCCGGATGCCCCTCAATTAGGCGCCCTTCTCTTCAATGTTCGCCCCTCGACAGTCCAGGGCCCCAACCGCTCTCCCTGCTCCCCCTTGGCGCCGTCCTTGCCCGCCTGGCCCGGCTTCCCGGCCTGCCCATCCGCTCCCGGCACCCCGGCCTCGCCTGAAACTTCCTTCTGCCTTTCTAACCATCTTTTTTCGAATCTTTCAGTTCATTTGATCAATATTTCATAATCTAGGCCATAACATTAATTAATCAATTAACGCCAGCACTTTTACTCAGCCTCCTCCGGTAACCTTTGAGGCCGGGCAGTCCAGGATTACCGGCCGGCCCTGCCTGTCCCTGCGGTCCTTCGGGGCCCAGTGGACCCTGGCAGAGATGCAATCAGTTCTCATCTGGGCTTTGAAGGAGGCCTAAGGGCTATCACCGGAGATCCAGTTGGCCCCGGCGGTCCGCGGTTGCCGTCCAGCCCCGCGGGTCCCGGCATCCCAGTGGGGCCCGGCAGACCAGTGGGGCCTCTGTCGCCAGTCTCCCCGCGCATGCCCTGCGTGCCCGGCGGACCCGGTTGACCCTGGCGACCCTGCTCCCCGGCAGCTCCCACGGGGCCCACTTTGCCCTGCATAGCTCCCCTTGCATGGCTGTTTCTGATAAGAGGAGGCTGCTGGAAGCCTACCGGGGGACCAGGCAAGCCCACCAAGCCACGGTCGCCCTGCGAGCCGCGCTCTCCCTTCCGCCCGTCGATGCCGTCTTTGCCCTGCAGATGTTCTGGCTGTGCAGGGGGTTCTGGGGCAGATATGAGGAGGCAAAGGACCGCGGGGCCTCGCTCTCCGGGTAGGCCGTTGGTGCCGGCGGTACCGGTGTCGCCCTTCATGCCGGGGATGCCGCGAGCGCCTTTGAGCCCAGTGGCACCCGGCGGACCCTGGGAGGAGCGGAGAGATTGAGGGTGGGGAAGGATTGGTGAAAAAGGGCGGCCCAACGGCGGTGCCAGGGATGCCCTGCGGCCCGGCGATGCCCGGGTCGCCGCGGTCGCCGGGGGAGCCTGGGAAGCCCGGGTCCCCTGTCTGGCCCGCTTCACCTCGGTCTCCCTGCCAACCGTTACCTTCTTTGGTCTTTTCTCCCTACACTCAGAGCCAAATGTGAAGCCTTTGCAGCTGCAGCTCCCGGCAGACCAGCTGGACCCGGTTCTCCTGCCGGACCCTGGAAAAGACTAAGGTTGTCAAGAAGTACCGGTAGGGGAATGAGGCTTTCATTCGCTACTTATATGGCTTGTACTTTTGGAACAAATGAATGAAAACTTCTTTCACTCCGGTAGAAGGCGGTTAGAAGGGATGATGCGAAAGAGGAAGGGACCTGACGTCCGTCGTTGCCCTCGGGGCCGACGGGTCCGATGGGGCCGGGGTCGCCGCGGGAGCCCTTGAGGCCGCGGGCGCCCTGCTTCCCGTCCTTCCCCGGCAGGCCCACCAGGCCCGGCGAGCCCACCTTGCCCAGGGTCCCCTTCTCCCCTCAAGACAGGAGTCTGAAAGTGGACTTGGTAGAAGGAGGAAGGCTGGGAATGCCTTTGACGCCTGGGGGACCGTCCTTGCCAGCCTCTCCTGAAGCGCCCTTGGCACCCGGCTGGCCGGGGAAGCCTGGCTCTCCCTGAGCCCCCGGGAATCCGCGTTCGCCCTAGGCATGCTTTTTCATTTGCATTCAATCGTACTCATATTCATTTCAATCAAAACAAGGTAGTATCGGCTATCGCCAATATATGCGCGGTCGTCTTGACACTTATCAGATTTTGTCTCAGTTTATTTCAGTACTCCACTTTCCCCCACAGCAACTAGAACTGAACTGGAATGACAAACAGAAAAGGAATATTAAAGTCTTGTTTTGGTTTCTGAGGCTTTTAAAACTAAAAATAATATTTTTATTAATTAATACAAGTAAAATGCACATTTTCGAAAAAATTTCGAATTTCAAGGCCCCAATTTTTGAGGTTTTTTGACCATAAATCTAGAACAAGTCAAAATTTCGCCGATCCCAAAAAAACGTCCCGAGCCACCACCTAGACGGACCACCATGCAAAATTTCAGCTCATTTGGTTGAAAAACCGAGGAGTACGGGCTGCGGTACCACACACATATATATATATATATATATATATATATATATATATGCGGACAGACGGACGAAAAATAGGGTAACTGTATAAGCGGGCCTTGGCCGCGCAAAAATTTCATTCATTTTCATTCTATGTGAATAAATCTTAGTTCCAATAAATCTTTCAATTAAATGATTAGTTTCTTTGTCCCAATCATAGTAAGAAATATAGAAGAAGACAAACCCGAGCACCAGTGGGTCCTTTCTCTCCCGGCGGACCCTGACCACCCGCCTCCCCATCCTTGCCGGCCATGCCAGCGGGTCCGGGAGGCCCCGGCAGGCCCTGGTAGCCCCGTGGCCCCGCCGCTCCCGGCACTCCTCGACTCCCCGTCTTGCCCTACACCGCCATTCCTTCTCTCTCTTCTCACATCCTCCTGAATGAGCTGTTTGGAACCTGAGGACCGGGGGGACCAAGCTCCCCGGGCGCGCCCTGCTTCCCGTTGTCGCCTCGTGGGCCTTTGGCGCCCGGGATGCCCTGACACAAATCTCCTCTTGCTCATCAGTTTCATACGGATAGGAGGGGGTGATTTATGCGTACTCCTTTTTGAATTTTCCCAAATTTTCGTCAAATATATTTCGTAGATTCAAAACGGGGTACGCATAAATCACCCCCAGAGGCCTAAAAGGCTAACCGGGAGCCCATCTCTTCCAGGCGGCCCCTGCGGCCCTTGCGGCCCCGGTGCACCTAAAGGGGGCATTGTAGAGATCATTTGGAGGATTTCATGGAGTATAACCGAGTGGTCCTGGAAAGCCGCGAATGCCCTGCGGCCCCACCTCGCCCTGCGCGCCGGGCGCACCCATGGGGCCCTTGTTGCCCTGCTTGCCCTGTGCTCCGATGGCTCCCACGGGACCCTACAATGGCAGTTTGAGCTCCAGCTGTTGCTCTATGCTCAGAGAAGGTGGAGGAAGAACCGGTAGGCCTCGCTGGCCCCTCGGTCCTTGCGGCCCCATTCGACCCGCCGCCCCGGCAGAGCCCTTGATGCCCGCGGGGCCCGGCTGGCCTTTGTCGCCCTGCATGCCCTTGTTGCCCGCCGGACCTCGCTCTCCCTCCAGGCCGCGGGCACCCGGGGCACCTGACAGCCCCTACTCTTTACTGCCACCTCTCTGCCAGCATGGAGGTGTTTTGATATTGACCTCAGTGCTGGCAGCGCCATCAGCCAAGCCTTCTTTCACAATCCATCCCCAGACAGCCTTCGGAATGCAGTTTGGGGATGAATTGTGAAAGAAGGCTATGCTGATTTGCACTGCGGGTGCATGGAAAAAGGCGTAAAGAGAAACCCGGCTCTCCGGTAGGTCCACTGGATCCTGCCGGTCCGGGCGGGCCAGTTGCACCCTGCCGATTAAAATGGCTCAGGAAGTGGAAATGGAGAGCAGAGTAAAGCTCAAACGCGTTTGCCCTCCGGCCCCTCGGGCCCCGGCTCCCCGGGCGCTCCCTGCTGCCCGGTGATGCCCTGGGGGCCTTGGCTGCCCTTGGCGCCCGGCTCGCCCGGCGGCCCACCGTCCCCCTTCGGACCCCGACGTCCTCTGGCGCCCTCCTCTCCGGGATGGCCCTTCTGACCCTCTAGACCCGGCATTCCAGCCGGCTTCAATTATCTTCTCTTCCTTGATCCGCTAATATGAGTAGAAGAGTTCTGAACTCCGGTGTCTCCACGCTGTCCCTTGTCTCCCGGCAAGCCCATGGGACCCAGTGCGCCCTTCTCGCCAGGGATGCCTGCCAAGAAGGAGATTCTTTATAGCCTGACGCTCTTAAAAGGCCAGAAGTTGGGGCTGGGAGTTTCCATTGACTGCTCAGAAGTGAGGAGAATGATAGGGTACCAGGGTCTCCGTTGGCGCCGGGCGTGCCGCGCGGGCCCTGCATGCCAATGGCGCCCTTGGGGCCCCGGTCCCCTCTGTCGCCTTTCATGCCCGTACTGCCTGTCAATTATACCCTACCTTGACATCATTCCTTTTGCTCTTGCTATTGCTAGCTAGCCTGGGAATCCGGGCGGGCCAGCAGGTCCTGGATCTCCGGCCACTCCGGGAGCTCCGGGCACTCCGTCAGGGCCTCGGAGGCTGCAAACAGGGCTCCAATTGCTATTCAAAAGAGCCAGAGAAGGGGAAATAGCGAATTGTACCCAGGTAATCCGGTCGGCCCCTCCTTGCCCCTCTGTCCGGGCGGGCCTCGGGGCCCCAGCCGGCCCCTTGGTCCCACCTCGCCACCGGAGCCCTTCGAGCCCTTCTCCCCGATGTCGCCCTGCTGCCCCTTCGGACCGTCCTTGCCCGCGAAGCCCTAACCCATTCTCAGCTACCCCATGCGGCATACAAGGCCAACTGATGCCCAGCTCAACCTGGTGCCCCTTCTGGCCGGGCAGGCCGGGCATCCCCGGCGATCCCTGGGCTCCCACCAGACCGCGGGGGCCGGGTGGGCCTGCCAATTGCCGGACATTGAAGAGGGATTGAGTTGCTAGAAGGACATGGGCTACCGGCGTTGCCGTCCGAGCCCGACTCTCCGTCCTTGCCGGGTGGACCGGGGCGGCCGGGGGAGCCGGACTGTCCGGTCATGCCGGGCGGTCCGAGCTCGCCCGGCGGCCCCGGCGGGCCTCGGAAGCCCTGCGGACCCGACGAGCCCTGGTCTCCGCGAGAGCCGCGCTGGCCAGGCGGCCCCTCAATCCATTTCCGCCTTCACAAGCCTTTTCCTTCTCATAAAGAGCAATATTGTCCTCATAAGATTCATTGAGAACAATTGCTGGAGAGCGAAAGAAAGCGCCAACCACGCGGCCTTGGAGGAACTGGACTTGCGGCCCCTTCTCGGAGCTGAAGCGGGCCTGAGCGCCTTTCCACTGCAGTGTTCAAGGCCCTCATTTGTCTTCTCTGGCTATGGATGAGTGGAAGGGAATGCGAACGTCTGCCTCTGCCCCGGCGGGTCCTGGCTCTCCGGGCACCCCGTGAGTGCCGGCTGGACCCGGGTCTCCCTGCAATTCCCCTTTCGCTCATGCTCTCAAGGTTGCATGGCTGGCACTTACAGTGGGTCCTTGTCGTCCTGTGGGGCCTTCGTCACCTTCTGAGCCCTAAGCACAATGTCCATCTTTAGCCTTCTGAACTGAAATGAGCACAGACAGTTGTCAGCTTACCCTGCCTCCTGCTTGCCCTTGCACGTACTGCAATATAGCATTTCATGAGCATTTGCTCCTCTTTCATTCTCTTTCGATATCATATTCTCATAAACATTCCACACTTTTGCCAATCAAGCAAAAACTCACCCGTTCCTGTCCAGAGCCGCTGTCGATTTCAGCGGAATAGGCGGTGTCTGAAAAGCGGCGATGAGGAGACAATTTGTAAGGTTGAGCAAGCAGGTGTGGATATGAACCAGGGACGCAGATGGGACAGCATTCGCCCGGCGGCACCGCCGTCGTCTCCCCCAGGCCGCACTCCAGTCGCGGGCACTCCGGCTCCACGCACTGACTGCTCCCGCCCTCGCATCTGAACAAGCCCTCTCAGCCTCTCAAGGAGGTTGTCAGGAGAGTTCCAAAGTGTCCCCAAACCGGCAGATCTGGCAGGGCTCCCCCGGCAGCATCCACTCCTCCCCATCCTCGTACTCCACCCCGTCGAAGACGCAGGCGCCGAAGCGGGCCTGGATGACGCCCTGCGCTGGCTCCGGCTTCACTCCCAGCACCGCCGTCGGCAGCAGCAGCAGCAGCAGCATCCTCGCAGCTCCCTCCCGCACCCTTCACCTCCTCATCCGCCCTCTCTCCTAGTCTAGGCAGCTTTTAGTGGGCCTCTCTTGATCCTCACAGGCCCCCGGTAGCTCCTGTTGACGCCTCTGGCCCACTTGCTGGCTTCTCTGTTTATGCGACGTTTGCCCCCTCTTCCTCCCCCCCTCCACATCCCAGGCGCCCAAATGGATGCGATAGGGGGTAATGGGCTGGGTCTGAAAGTTCCCCTCCTGCCGCATCTGGGGTTGGAAGGGAAAGAGCTGGGAAGGGGGGTTGGGGGGTGGAGGTGAAGGGGGTTAGGGTAGGCGGGCGATGTGTGGTTGAGGAAGTGGGTAGGCGAGGGCTAATGCGGAGATTTGTCCACCCATCCTCCCTCCCCTCCCCTCGAGCCACTTAGGCAGGCGCGTCTGAGCCACTGGTCGGGGCTCACACTCTGTTTATTACGAGGCAGCCTTTGCGTTCTGGCTGATTTATGCCCCGGCTAGTGTGGGCCCCGCAACTTGGCCCCCGCAAACTCGCACAAGGCAGAAAAAACGAGCTGGTAGGTAGAGGTTCTTTGTGCTGGGCAGACCGATCCATTAGGGCTGCCCGCCTTTCGCCTGTGGGTAGTCTCAGCAGATGCCAACCAGCCACTAAGAAGTCTTCAGAGGGCTCCACTTTTTGCCATCTCTGCCGTCACTATTTCACCCGGAACTTTTTGCCGGAATGAACATTTGTCACCTGAAGTTTTCGAGAGAAGCAGAGAACGCCAACCAGAAAAAGAGCGAACAAATATGCTGGAATGACACTGCTGAAGTAGTGAGCAGGAAATGCAGGACTAAAAGACTGGGGGCACTAGATGTAGGACTCCCCGGTGGTGGGGGTGAATAGGAGGCTGCTTTGGCTGCCTTGAAGGCTGTCAGGACATTGCAGTGGCGGTGTGAGGATGGAAGGCACCGTGAGAGTCAGGCTGCTCCCTCCACTCGTTGCCACTTTGCCCTTCAATCCATTCTTTCGTTTTTCATCATTTTTTCACATTTTCTTCAATCGAGCAAAGCTCCCCCCGGCCAACATGCAAGAGGTCACTGGAGAAGCTGGAGAGACATTTCAACCGGGCTTCTCTAATGGAATGTTCCCCTTCTGTCCTGCTGCAAAGGGAAAGGGCAGGAACTGAGGGCCATGAAAGCAAAGTGATGATCAGAAGCAGTTGAGTGAGAGACCTTGGAAATGCGGTGAAGCAGAGAGGGCGGAGCTGAGTAGCGACGGGAGTCCATGGTGGGATCCAGGTCCTGGCTCTCTTCTTTCAAGGCTGCAGTGATAGGCGATCAAATGCCACGAGTTTTGGAAAGGATATGAAAGCTGGCACATTTGACTAGTCGCTCGCGTAGGCGACGATGGGCAATCTGCTCCAAACGCTCTCTTGCAGCCGGGTAGTCCTCTAGCACCTGCAGCATTGCATTATCGCTTACCTTCTTTTTTTTCGAAAATCTTCGGCAAATTTGGAATGTCAAAACTGAATTGGAATTTGAAGTTTTTGAATTTTAAATTTTTTCCGTAGGCACAACTTAAAATAAAGATTCCTACGGATATTTGATGTTTTTTATAGCAAAATGCGACTTCAAATTTTGACGTCATTTTTGTAATTTTTCTGCCACAATTTTACGTTTTCAAATATAGTACAACACTAGAATAATCAATACCTCAGCAATGTCCTTGCGACTGAGACAGAAGAGGTCACTGTAGCCAACGCTGAGGACGTTGGCCGTTCTCCTGTTCCCTTCCGAGCCCAGATTGAGCAGGCTGATCTCTCCGAAATAGCAGCCTGCCGTCAGATGCGCCAGCGTCGTCCCGTCCTCGCTCAGCACCCGCAGCTTCCCTCGGTTCACGATATACATCTCTTTGCCTACCTTCACAGCCTCTTTCAGTTGCTTCATTCTCCTCAATCATGCCTGAGGGAGGTGATTGGACCTCGCAAAAAACCTTTATTATTTGCGGCAGATGAAGTCCCCGGAAAAATGAGGGGGGGGGGTGAAAAAGAAGAGGGCTGGCTTGGGAAGAAGCGGGACTTTTCGCCAGGGGGCGGGGGTGGCCGTATTAGGCGGAGAACGAGCTCGCAAAGGAAGCCCGGCTCTGTGTTCCGGAAGATCTCCACCTTCTTCAGAGTGTCCAGGTGCACTTGGATGGCCACCTCTGCCTGCAGCTTCCTACCTTTGCTTGCTTGGCCATGCAGAACTTTCCCCCTCCTTACTTCTGCTCTTTCTCCTAACCCTTCCCCTCCCTCTGTCTCAGCGGGGCGCTTTGGAGAAGACAGGGGGGATGTCGTAGGGGGCTGCGTGCGTCCCCGCAGTGGTACGGGCTGTGGGGAGGGGGGGACGGGCACGGCATCGGGCCTCCCCGGTGTCCGCGGCCTGCCTCGGATGTTCGAGGGCTAAGCGCGCAGATCTCATACTAACCCTACCATCATACGATTAACAACCACGTCGATATGCCAGAGCCATGCTCAAGCATCTGGGGACTACCTGTACGGAGCACCCCCCATAAGCCCACCCCCCAGGCGGACCCACGCCCCCAAGCCTACCTACCCACAGAAGAACTGCCAGACAGTAAATCCCCATATTATATTCCTAATTCCAAGCATCAGGATACCCCCAAAAAAGACGCAACCCACCAAAACGCACCCCCCCCATAGCGGCCCAAGCCAACCCCAGGCATCCTACTTCCGCCCGAACTTCCAAAAACGCCGGGAACCCAGGATTTACCTATTTCCTAACATCAAACTTCAAAAGCCGAGGAAAACTCAAAACTCAAACAAAACCACAACACCGGTAACACCCCCAGCACCACAACGTGCACAATCACACCCAAATTCAGCCAAAAACCGAGAAAACCAAAATAGATCAAACCTCTTAAAACCACCACTAACACAAGATACAAACAAAAACCCCAAGCTCCACCAAGCCCCCAAAGATCCCCGCAGACACCCCCCCGCCGAACCAACACGCACAAAATCATCCCGTTTAGAAACCGCGCCGCCCCGGCCCCGCCCCGACATAACAAAATCTAAAAAACCGACGCGACAGACACAAAACTGCAAGCTGCCCAAGCCCGCCCTCCCCCCCCCCCCCGTCCGCCAGCCCCTCCGCCCCCGCGCCCCGTGCACCGGCCCCCTCCGCCCCTCCTCTCCTCCTACCTTCCTTCCCCCGCCGCCCTCTCCTCCGGCCCCTCCCTCCCGTGCCCCTCCCCCCCCCCACCCCCCCCCCCCCCTCCCTCTCCCACGAGGCCACCCCAAAAAAACTACCCCCCAATAAACATCAAACAAAAAATCCATTTTCCAAACTTAGAAAAAACAACCACAACAACATCCTCCATAACCCCTCTCACAACAAAAAAACCACATTACCACCAATCCAACCCTCTCACAGCCCACAAAAACACACAATCAACACCCAGCGAAAAAAAACAAAAAACACATCATCGAACATCACCCACCAAAAACCAAAAAACCATCATCCGCCCACACAAACCCAAAAAATCAAAATCGCAGAAAAAACCCCCCCATATATGTACCATTCCATAACTTCAAAAGCCTTGTTCCATGAGAGATATTTGAGTCTCAAAATGAAAATGCCAATTTGGCCCCAATGTAAAAAGAGAGGGGAAAGAGGAAGAAAAATTTTTTTCCCGAAAGGCTACCTTTTTTCTCACAAAAAAACTCCCTACCCCCCCCCAGGCCCGAGCAAAGGCAAAAAAAAAACAACAAACACACCACTCTAGCTGAGTGGTTTTTAGCTTCAATTTTATCCTTTGAGCATGAAAATATTGATATCATTTTTGCAAAAATATTTTGCTCATTTTTTGCCTATGCTATAACATAGGGGCCAAATTGGCATTTTCATTTTGAGACTCAAATATCTCTCATGGAACAAGGCTTTTGAAGTTATGGAATGGTACATATATGTAAAATTACCTGAAATTTCAGAAAAAATGGGTCTCGACTGGCGCAAATGAAATTTTTACTTCGAAATTATAAATTTTTTGAAATTTTGAAAACTGAAAAACTGGTTTTTTGTTAATAACTCGGCGGGAAGTGATCGAAAAGAAATGAACAAAAAAAACAAAATATTTTTCTCATTGAGACGGTTCGATTGGTGGTCAAATCATTAAAATCCGTTGAGCAGAGCGAGAGTTATGGATGATTAAAAAATCGGTGGTTTTTTTACATTCAAAAATTCGCCAAAAATCGAATTTTGAGTTTTGGATGCTCATACTCTACCAAAAGTCTTAAAAACATGTCTACTTTTAATAAAAAATATAAAAAAGGGGGGTAAAAAATTTTTGTCCGTCCCCCTATTTGAGATATTTCACCTTCTCAGAAAAGCTCTCTTAAGCATAAGAAACTAATTGAGATAGTGCCTATCATCCTTTATCAATGTTAGGATGACCTTGAGTCGATCTGGAAGAGCGTGTAGGACTTCGTCCTCCCTGCCACTCATCTTGGAGGCCCACAGGTAGTCGAACCAGCGGATCACCTTCAGCTGCAAACCCGCCGGCACATTCCTCAGCCGCATGTACTTCTTCACCTCGTCCAATTCACCTGCAACGCCCCACCCCCATACGCCAACCTCACAAGCAAAGTTCTAATAGGAGTGATACTCTGGAATATCTTCCGCGCATGGCTCTTGCTGATGACAATGTTGGTGATGTGACCCACCACGGTGGCCAGGATCAACAGACCCACCAGACGCTCCAGTATCAGCAGGCCCAGCCCTTCTCGCCCCAGCTTCTGGCCCACCTCCCCCAAGCTCGCGTTGGTCTCAACCCTAACCACTCTCCACTTACTTAGCTCTATCTAAGAAAGGGAAGGCAGGGGTACGGAGACTGAGAAGGGGGGCGGGAAGGCAGCGGCAGGAAACAGCAGCTGAGCCCCCAGACTAAGCGCCAGGAGGTAGTTGAAGAAGCGGTCGTCCTCCGCGAAGAGCGCCGAGGGGATGAGGAGGAGGCGGCGGAGGAGGAAGACGAGGCAGGCGTTCCAGTGGAAGATCAGCGTCACCCGGTGCACCAGCACCAGCGTCCTTCAACCACTCTCCTAGAGGAGGAAATGGGGTAGGAGGAGGCAGGGTGACCGTATGGTGTTTGGGTAGTTGGTGTGGCGTTCCGTGTTGTCAAGGAATGTCCAGAACTTGTAGACCTTGAAGAGGCGGACGCAGCGGACAGCCGAGACGTAGCCCACGCTCAGGTACAGGAACTCCAGCGGTAGCAGGCTACAAACAAGCAATTACCTCAAAAACCCTCCTGCTCAAACTTCTCATTACTTCCAGCAAACAGAGATGCTGCATCGCATAGCTTCAGGAAACGAGCAGAAATAGTTCCCTGAACCTGGCCAGATCAAGGTAGAAGGCGGCGGTGTCCATGTAGTGGCGGCGAATGCGGGCAGGGACGGTGACGAGAACCCCGTTGGCCAGAAAGCCCGTGCGCATGGAGAAGAGGATGTCCAGCAGGTAGATCGCGTCCGCGCTGTAATCGAGCAGGAACCAGCGGAACAGCGTCTCCTGCCGCATTCTTTTCTTTTCCCTCCTTTGCTTGATCCTTGAGCAAAGAAGAGCCGCCAAAACCTCCGAGATCTCGTCGAAAGCAAAGCGATAGCTGACCACCCAGAGGTTGTAGATGTAGGCTGCGGAAACCTGCATGTAACTCCAAATGCTCACCGTTCATTGCACTTTTAATACCGGGAGCGAAAGGAAGTCTTCATCTGATGCTTTTATGGTTGCTATGTTCAAATAGCAGACGAAGACGTCCTTCCCCACCCGGAAGAAAAAGGCTGCAGAGCAATACAATCATGGTCCAGAAGTAGGCGAAGCGTCCGGAGGGGTCGAAGAGGAAGGTGCAGCGACAGGGGCGCTTCCGTCGCGGCCCGTACACTGAGCCCAGCTTGGAGCCTCCCATTCTGCTCACCTGCAGAGTGTTCCAGGATCAAGGGAGGAAGGCAGAGATGAGTTGTACCTCATCCTCCTCGGTGTCCACGCGCTGCTTACCACGTCGTATTAGACCGGCCACAGCTCGCTGCACTCCGCCCAACAAACTCAACACCAAGCTGATCTTCGCTGCTTCCAGCCCATTTCAAAACGGATTCCATGCTTCTCTCATGACACTAAACCACTGCTTCTAATGTGAGAATGAACTCAAGGGAACTAAGGTTTCACTAGCAACTGTGCCTTTTGAATTCAGGGAATATATGGATTGATTAAATGAGGTGAAGAGGGTGAACCCAGTGTGATGGTAGTGATGTGTTCGGATGATGCGCTGACGTTCCTGCTCATTCATTGGCTTCGGACGCATTTTTGCCGGCAGCTCCTCGTCCGATTCTGCCCAATTCACTTTTCAACACTTTTTTATTCCAAAACTCCTCTACCTTTCCCGTAGCGCAAACTGCAGAGACCCACAGGCCCACACTTCCCCATACATACAGGCTTGGCTAATATTGCCGGGACTGGGTTGGAATAAGCAAGCGGAGCACAAAGGCCTCACCGAAAAGCGTGTTTCGCCGCAGCTGTGACATCATTTCCAGCTTCCCTGCCATCCTCCTGCTCTCTCTCTACCTGTCCCTTTTTTCTACCCCTGCAATCCACTCGCTACCACTTCAGACATGGAGGAGCCTGAAACGATTGACGCTAAGAGGCGACTAAAAAGGAGCCATGGCCAACTTTGTAGAGAATGAAAAGAGGGCGACAGAGGGGCAGAGGCAACAAAATCGGGAGTCAAAGGGGCGGCGCAAGCTTTTGGAGGGTCTGAGGAGGGGCTGAGTGGAGGGGGAAGGCGCAGAGGGGAGAGAAGGGCCGGGATTGATCCAAATGAGCCCTCTGCTCCCAGCAGAGCTCGAGCAGCGGCCTCCTATCATCACCAGGCGCCTTCTTCTCTGCCTTTCTCTCCCTCCTTCCCATCCGCCCATTCTTCTCTGCCCAAGTCGGGGAGGGGTCAGTATTTCTCGGCTGGGGAGAAGAATGGGAGGATGGGAAGGGAGGGAGAGAAAGAAGCGAGGCTTACATCAGATAGGCAGGGAGGGACGGAAGTGGCTAGGGGGAGGGCTGGGTGTGGAGAGTTTAATGTGCGCTGGTGTGGGCTCTGGAAGAAGCCTGTGTGGACCTGCAACCTAAGCACTGGCGCCAATTTGCGCCCATTTGTCTTCTGCACCGAACGCTGGCTGTCCAAGCAGGAAAAGAAGGCGATGGATGAGGTGCTAAGCTTATTTATGTCAAGAAGCTTTTTTGGCAGCAAACTGGAATTTAACTGGAATTTTAAGAGTGAGTTAGTTAATTGCCAAAGTAAATTTGTGAGTCAAATTAACATGAATTGTTGACCCTTTTAGAAGTGGATAGCAACATAGACTGTATATTGAGCTTACATATCATAGACTGGGCAGGAACCCATTTTGCCTACATTTGGTCTTGATGATGGTTGCCACTCTTGTTTACACTGTTAAAAGTTATTAAAGTTATTAATTAACGAAACATCGATTATCTGAGTAATTGAGTTTCGTTGCTATTACACATTGTTATTTGATCCGTTTTCATTAACCCAAGCATTTCTAGTGCTTTCTGAGCTGTAGCTTGTATATTAAACTTTAATTTAGTGAAACATTAGTTTTTGAGTAGAGGCATAAACCTGCCAGCCGATTTCCGGCACTGCCAGAATATTTCTAGCCATTCTTGCACAAAGTGTGGTATATTTCTGAATGATTCAGGTCCTTTGGCAGGTTTAGCAAAAAAGAGTACTCAAAAAGGCCAAAAAATGGCTGAGAACGAGGTGGAAACGTAATGTCACTTCCAAATTTGTTTTTCAACTGTCATCCGTGCCCCCTTTTCTTTAACCCCTTCCTGCCCACTCCATTATATGAAAGGTCAATATAGTCTCCATGATAGCAAGAATGTGATGGTGCAATTTGAAAGTTTAATAGTTTAATTAAAGTTTAACATAATAGACCACTCAGAAATCTTCTGATCCCTCCCATGGATTGCTCCTCAGGTGCGATCATCAAGGGACTGTCCGATGAAGGAGAGCCCAAGCTTCACGCTAAGGACCAGAATTTCTCTCACATCATCCTGGCTGTGCTCTGAAGCACGGTTGAGAGATGTTGCTAGAGACAATACTACAGAAATGATCCTGTGAAGTATGATCTCACCTATCCACTCTCACCGCAACAACTTAAATAATCCCTGAAACATCAGCATCCTGGGTAGCAGCCCAACCTTGGAGGCAGCTGAGATCGTTATCCAAGGGAACTATGAAAGGAAGGATGCAGGGGGACTTGCTCAGGGCATGGACTGTCATCCGCAGACGAGCTGATAGCCGAAATTTGCACCACTCTACCAACTGCGAGCTCTGCAGCTCAGCTCTACCAAAACTTTGCCTCCTTCCGTCACCCCATTGGCTCACGACCATTGCTGTACCTCGCCCTCCAATCTCATTTCAGGATGCAAATGCTTCAATCGCTGAAGGCAGGGGGAGGCCACCTCGAGACCAGCTTCAGGATCATTCCGCGTTCCGCAGAGCCTCAAAGTCCTTCCTCTGCAGGCTGCCCATCGCCTGCTTCGCAACCTGGTTCCAGGAGCCTCATGGATGATTATGTGAGAGTGGACATTTGTAAAGGGTTTTGCAGCGGAGTGCATGATCATCAACGAAGGTAGACAAGCGGGCTATGGATCTTGGATTTCGATTCCGCTAGCCTGAGTCCCGTTGTGTCTCAGAATAGAAAGCACAGCGAGAATTGCACCGCTTCTGCCAATTTTTCGCGAGCCATCATTTTCTATAAAAGCTCCCTAGAGTTATAGAAGAACTAGGACTGTGCCAAATACAATAAGTCTCCACTAGCATGAACCAGGTTGGAAGGCAAGCGAATGGGCCCGCCAGCTGTGCAGCGCTAGCTAGCTAGAATGGCTAGCTGCCGACTGCTGTCAGTAGAAAGGATGCGGTGCTGCTGGCTTTGGGCAGTGCTGGTAGGCGTGGGAGAGGCAGGCAGGTTCTATTTCGCCGGCAGCGATGCAGAGCGATTGCTGGCAGCTGAAAATGCCTTTCAACGCCGTCTGCCGGAGCTCATTGCAGCTGAGCAGCGACGATTGGACTCCGTCATTCAGTTCATATTTTCTCATTTTTTGTCCTTTTGAGAGCCATTTGTTAACATTTTTGTCCATTTTAGCCCCACTGAGGAATTGATGCCTTTAGCAATGGACAATAGGTCTGAGAATCTATAATGCCATCTAAAATATCTGTTCTTTTCTACTTTTCTAGGTAAGGCAGAGGAGCAATAGGCGAGTGCAAATTTCTAGTCTCATTTGAGACTTTGCTGTTTGGCTACAGCAGGTGTCAGAACTTTGCCGGACATTTCACATTGCCGGACATTTTGTTTTTGACTTGTAGTTGGCCTAGCGACCGATAGGGAGCTACTACGGCTACCACCATAAGTCGTGTAGTACCAAGGACTGACAATAGTACCAGGAGTCGGGCGAAGCCAACACAAGAACTAGAGAAAATTTGAAAAAACAAACTCTCCGGCAATGTGAAAAGTCCGGCAAAGTACTGGAGGGCAATAGGTGTCAGTACTTTGCTGGACATTTTATTGTCACCATGACGTTGCACTTTGCCGGAGTTTTCTTTGAAGCCTTGTAGTTGGCCTAGCGACCGATAGGGAGCTACTACGGCTACGCCCTCCAGTCGTGGAGTACCAAGGACTGACAATAGTACCAGGAGTCGGGCGAAGCCAACACAAGAACTTCAGAAAAATTGAAAAAACAAATAGTCCGGCAAAGTCGGTAGTCCGGCAAAGTCCAGAATTTATGTCCGGCAATGTGACAAAAAAAAGTAATAGTCCGGCAATGTACTGGAGGGGGCAGCAATAAAGCAGAGAAAAAGGGCAGGGTCTCATAGGTATTTGGAGCAGCTGAAAATGAACCAGGCCAGAATTTCGGCTGCCCTAGCAGCGAGTGAGAGTGCCGAGTCAGATCTGGTGGCAGCCATCGACAACTTTCGGTTTCCCCCTTTCTGGTCTCATCTGAATACTCCCAAGTGCCTTGCGGCTTTCTCCCAGACTCATGGAAGCTCTGACCACCGGCTTAGCTCGTTTTCAGCAGGACGCCAGACGCGACCTTGCAATGGGTGAGTGTTTCGGTTTTCTTTCAGACTTTCCCATTGGCTGAGCATTGGCCTGGACTCTTTGGACGCTAGCCAACCCAGAAATAGCCAACTGGCTACCCATTGGCTGACCATTCAATTAGATATTGCACTATCATCACCGCCATCAGCTACAATGCAATCATAGATGCAGAGCTGGTGGAGGCGAAGGAGGACACCCAGCCCATCCTGCAGGTGGGGCGGGAAGACTTGGAGGTGAGCTTGACTGGCATCCATCGCCTCCAGCTCGTCTACAACATCTCCACCCACAACATCCTCACCAACCGCATACCCGGCCTCCCACCCGGCGAACCCTTCTCACGTTCCTTCCTCCCCTCCTCCATCCTATGCACCCAACTGTTTCTGCTTCAGCCTCTGAAGCCCTACAGCTGGCCAAACACTGCTACCATAGCGGGGACCATGCCCATGCGCTGGCCTACTTCCTCCAGCTGGAGGACAGGTAGTTTTTGTGCCTTGGAGGTGGATGAGGAGGGTGCATGGGGATCGGCAGCAGACTGTCGGAGCTGGGTTCGGAGGGACGGGAGGGGCTGGCCATACTCGCCTACCTTCTGCTCAAAGCCCACCGACCAGCGCTGGCCCTGCACCGGGCTCAGGCCTACCTCAAACTGGGTATATTCCACCATCATTCCTCAAAGCACCCCTCGATATATTTGCTTCGGTCTCAAGTCGGTTCAAGACTCCTGTTTGATGGGGAAGAAGAGAGGCAATTTGGTCCAGATTAGCCATCCGTTGGCCTCCCATGAGAGGACAGATGCAGAGCCAGGCGATGGGCAGATGGCAGCCTGGGCTGAGCGGATGAAGGAGGCGGCTCAAGGCCGGCCAACAACACCCACACTTCCTCTTATGGAAGACCAGCTGAGCACCAAGCAACGTCAAGCCTATCAACTCTGTGCTGCACCCTTCGACCATAGAACGGCTTGGCCTTTTGCCTCGACATAAGTGGAAGTAGATGATGGGGTGCATTGAACAGGAGGAAGAAAGGCGCGTATTCGGGAAGAAGCGCCACCGCAAGCAGTACTTTAGCTACCTCAAGCGCGATGCAGCAGGTCTCAAGCTGGCGCCGGCCAAGGTCTCCGTGCTGCATTTCAGGTGCTGCTTTGCATGTACCAGACGGTTTGCCAAGCCTGCAACTACCTCAGACCTCTGGTGCTGCGATTTGTGAGCATGTGGAGTGGAGGAGAGGCGGAGGAGATTATGGAGTACGCCAAAGCTAAGGTCATCCTCCCATGCATACTTTTTAACCTGCTTAGAAGAGAATGCAGTTTCATACTGAAGGCTGTTGGCACACAAATAGACGGCGTGGAGGGCCAAATCAACTCCCGGGTTCTCAACTGCCTCTCTAAAATGTTCCCAGAATTACTTGCACTGTTCTTCTCTATCAGAACCCATAAATTGGCCCATTCCAGAGGCCGTTTGGACAGCGGTATGGTTCCAGCTGTCAATGCTAGTAGCTTCAACGAAACCGAGAAGGAGATGGAGGAGGAGGCAGAAAAAAAGACCAACTCACCTCCCCTGCTGCCCAAGGATCTGGAGGCTGTCTTGGCAGTCAACCAAAGGGGCGAGGAGGAAGGCCCACTGGAGGTGGTGGAGGAGGACAAGAAGGGCAACATCAGCAAGCCTGAAGATGGGAAGCAGGAGGAGGAGGAGATCGGCGACCTCTTTCACTGGCTGCCGGACCAAGAAGAGGCAAAGGAGTAGGTTTCCTTTGAAGATCACAAGAAACCTAAAATGGAATGGCCTGAAGGGAAACAGAGCCGCCCGTTGCTGAAAAGTCAAAGGGCAAGTACCATCAGCGAGTGCTGCACTACACTGGCTTCGGTGTCAGTGCAGAAGATCAGCAGCTGGTAACCTAAGTTATTTGATAGGATCATCGCTGACCCAGGCAAATTAATAAAACCAGTTTAAAGTAAAGGTACATAAATTGAGATTTACGAGATATTTTTTGAAGGAGCAAGAATTAACTGAAGGTAAATTTGTAACACAATAAATACAAAATCTTTTAAACCGTAAAAAAAACGCTTACGTTTTAATTTATATTGATAAAGTTTTAAAAGCTTGCGGTTTGGTCGTGAAAATTTCGTGCCATTTCGTGCAATTTTGGCAGCAATATCAGATCATTTTAGGAAGATTAAAAAAGTTTTCCACTAATTACAGTACGCAGAATTCGGTCTGGGAGGTCATCTTTCCGAAGCCTGCGATGCCGCACTTGTAACTGAGATAAAAATAGATTCAGCTAATTGAAGCCATTTCCAGGATCTCAGCTCGAGCCAGTACCAAAAACGAGGACAAGCAATTCTAATTTCATTCGTTTGTCTCCTTGCCTTTCCTAGAATCAACAGACATTTTGACAATATGCTAGTTCCACGCCTCTGACAAAGGAGGCGCGACCATCTTTCCAGAACTCGGCCTTGTGGCTTCGGTCGAAAGCGTTGGCTTTTTTTTCCACTTCAATAAATCAAAAACTAGATGGATTTGAAATCGCCATGATCTGATTAGATTTGATCCATTGAGCTGCGATTTTTTAAAAACAATGCGACCTCAAGCGTTGACTTTCCTCTAAGAAATGAATAGCGTTCAGGGTGATGCTATCCTCTGGTACAGCGAGCTACCGAGTGGGAAAGCCAGGAAGTTGAAGCACGTGGACTGCCCACACCTGGCCGGTCGCAAGGTCAGCACTCGTCAGTGGCTCCGCCAATCGGTAACGCCAATCTCTTCTTTCCATCAGCGGAAACTTTGCTGTATACAGGATGGCTCGCAACCTGCCCAGTGTCGTCTGAACAAAGATGCGCATCATGCAGTTGATGGTTTCATCATGGCCTAGTTTTCAGCACTGCAACTGGATTCAGGAAGAAGGGAGTGTATTTTGAAGGCTGATGAAAAATTTGTCTTTACGATTAGGAGCTTGCATTTTCTTGACAATAACATGAAACGTTTTACAAGTTTTGAAAGCTTCGCATATTTTTGAACCAAAGCCCAAAATTTGTGCTCAAAAATGCTGAGCGCTATTTTAAAAACCGCGTATTTTGCATGTCCTTGAAGTGTCTTACTTTTTGTACCCCGTTCTGTTTCATCACCCAACTGATTGCAAGGACTGATTGCACTGCCTTTGCTTGTATGTGTCATCCTCCTCTGCTTTTAAAAACACTAATTCTTCGACAAGCACCTCCCACCCACCTGAAATGATGCGAACTGCGGAGGTGATGAAACTGATGGACTTAAACCAAAAAAATCGCCCACAAACCCAGGAGAGACAAGTGATTCATTCCAGAATGGCAGGCGGGCTTTAATCAGGCCCAGCCCCCTCCATTGATGAGAAAGGCGCCCCTCCCCTCGCCACATTCCCCAAATCTACGAGCCCTCTAAGCCTCCTGGCACCCGGAAGAGAAACCCCTTCAGCCAGCCTCAGTCAGAGCAATAGGCGAATTTGGCAACGATTCTTCTTCCCATCCAAGGCATTGTGGAAAGGTGGAGCTGGGGCCATTGTGCATTCATGTCCGCCGCCATCTATCAGCCGTCTCAGCTGATTGCGATGCCGCTTCAGCCCCCACTCATACTCACTGGGCTTCCTACACACCCACGCATCATGCGCTTGCCACCTGGTAAGTCTGCTTGGTCTTCAAATCAATGTTTTCCCAACTTGGATTTGACACCTGGGTCACTTTGATTGACTTTGCCTACTCTAGCAATTTAGCGCTACTTGAAACAAGTTTGGCTTGGAAAAATGATGCGCCTGTTGCCCTGTGTGTGGAGCAAAATAAAAATTAGAATGTAGGTGCTGTGATGATGGTGATGACGGGGTTGGTGCTGGTGAACGGGGAGCTGAAGCGAATGGGTCTCACCAGGGGCGGCATCCTCCGTCGCAGCTACGCTCCCAACCTCCGCTTCGCTGACACCCTTCAAGCTCTCCGTGTATCTAGGGTTGGTGCTCCCTTTATTCCTTCGCTCCTTAGTCCGTCCTCATGTCCTTCGCTATCCTTTTGAGCGGACTGTTTTTGCTGTCTCCGTCATTGTGTCTCGTCTTGCATGCGGAAGGCTGCTGTGTAACAGGAGGAAAAATCAAACGAGGGGCTGGCCTTGCTTCACGAGGTGCTTCAAGGATCGTCGTGATCATCTGTCTTGATTACCCGTCCTTCGCTATTTCTGCCATGTCTTCTTACTTACCATTCCTCTAAGTGATGGAAGCTTGGAGTGGTACCAAAATAGTTGGCTGACCAATTGAGCCAAAGCAACCATTGTCCAAGCATCATTTTAAATATTTTTTTTTCTAGTCTTGGCAAACGAATAACGGCGAAATAATGTTTCGAAAAATGAGAACCATATCGATACTTTTTGTAAGAAGAATGTTACTTTCAAGATTTACTATCAAGTTTTAGGGAACTGCTCATTCTCAAACGAAGCAAAAACCACTAAACCCCCAAATTAGGGTAGGCTATTGTTAATTTTTGCCGGTCTAAATTGAGGCGAGAGGGCCCAGCGAACTGAACCAGCAACGCCTACAAGAGTTGTTCCGACTCAGCGGTGGCTACTTCATTCCTCGCGAGGCTCACAGCGACATCTTTACTCCCAGAGCTCTGGCAATCCCTTTTCTATCTGCCAATCGTAAATGGCGCAGCCTGTTTGAGCTAGTTTTCCTACCTTTCACAGCAACACTACAACGCTTGTTATCTTCAAACAAAAAGCTTTAGATTGAATTTCAATATTTTTGTCATACTGATGTAAAAGTCAAATCAGTTCATTTGTGGGTCCATCGTAAACACAATTAAATCCATTTTCAGAGTGAGCGATAGTAGTTCAATTTTGGAATTGTTGAAGGGTCGCGTGCAGGGCTACGGGGTGCCGGTGGTGCGGCGGGCGGCGCTGGGGGGTCTGAACCACGCCTACGCCGTCACTGGGAAGCCCGTCATCCGGGACTCCGATGTTTCGCTGCGCTTCGGCCGACGCTGAACTCACACCCCCACCTGCCCCTCTTCCTCTCATTGGCACCACAACTTGGGGATGACTTGTTGATGAGGCAAAAGCAGCACTCTTGCAGCCCGTCAAGGAAGCCACATTGAAGCAAGACATCGTGACGCATGGTTGAGGCAACCTTAAAAATGGAAAAAGACATTTGGAATGTTGAATGCATGATATTTTAGTGACATTCAAACGTATTCTGCGTCATTCTCAGCGTTGAATGCATCAGAGGAAAAGGCCAAGACGTCGGTGCCAATTAGGCCATGACAATTGTCCATCAATTCTAAATGTGTTCCACAAGGTCGTTGACTTTTCACTCAGTCCCTATGCCTAACGAAACAGGTCTGACTAACACTTTAGGGTTGGCCTGCACTGTCAACTATTAGGACAAAAGCTTCTGAGTTTTAGCAATTTACGGCTGCCTTAATCAATCTCTGAGCTGCCATGAGGCTGACAGTTTATTTGCCACTTCTGCTGCTGTTCCTGCAGCCTTCCATGGTTATCTTTCCACAAATGTAAGCATTCATCTGGAATTAAAAGTCATCCCTTCAGAGCACACGAACAAGGCGTTCTCTGTTTCTGCCTACGCACCCGGTCATTCTTCGTGCCTCCCCAAGAGCTTCCACTGCTCTAAATTTTGAGGAAAATGTGAGTTTACATATTGCGGTAAACATCGAAAAATTCAGAAAAATTGAGGATTTCCTGGAGCCGGCAGATACGCCATCGATGGAACAGAAACTGAAGGACGCCATTCGGTTGAGGGCTCTGCAGCAAAGCGACCGTATGCCTACTTCCCCGCTCATCTTCATCATGCCTTGAGAAGTGCTTCTTGCATCAGTGAGCAATTGCTCTTCAACAGATCTTGCTTGGCAAACTTGTGAAAAAATAGAGTGAAACGCATTCGAACGGCGCGCATCTGCATTTGTAGAAATCGCAAGCATTTTTTACACTGCTACCCCATATCAAGCTTTTGCTTTTGTTCAATAAAAACGCCAAAAAAAAGATAAAGCAGCAGTCAATCCTCCTGACCGTACCCCAAAAAAGCAATGGCGCATGGCGTTAAAAATGCGCAGTTTAAGTGCGCTTTCACTGGTTAGAATATTGGGCTGGCGCGAACGGAGCGTTAGCAAAGTGTCAGCGCCCAGCCCCTCTTTTCGACCCAGGTGTACGTTTTTGGGGTTATTGCTAGATCTTAAAATTGATAAGGATTTTGTGCTTCATAGAAACGTCCAATTGTTCTGATTCTTTTTGCATTGGAAAAAGCAGCATCGAATTGACCAAAACTCGCGAGAAATCATCAAAAATTGGCAGAATTCGTGAGAAAATCACTCAAAACCATTTGTCCGAACTCCTCCTTCTCCTTCTCCTTCTCCTTCTTCTTCTCCGCATCTATTCAATGGACGATAGTAGGTATTCATTTCTTCCCCCACTCACCCCCCTCCCCGGGTCCTTGGGCCTTATGTATTAGGTTTTTATTCATAAGTCTTCAGTTAAACAACGATGCATATGCACCAGTGGTGTAGTGGTCTAAGCGATTGAACAGCTGGTTGAATCTGGGAGGTTCGAATCCTTCTTAGACAATCATTTTTATTTTGGAAATTTTAAGTTCACAAAACAACTTGTACCATCGGGCATCGGCAGGTCAAAATTAGAGCTTTTTTCCCCCAAAAATCGATTGCCCCAAGTATATATCATGAAAATATCATGAAAAATCTATGTTAGTTTGCCAATAAATTTGAATTGTATTTTTGATTTTTGTATCCTTTCTTTTCATTATATTTTTCAAACAAGTTTGTTTTTATTTATTATTTATTTTTTTATCCAATAATATGTTAATATATTTTCGATTCTTTTATGTTTGTTATATTTTTTAATGAGTTTATTTTTATTTATTTATTTTTCATATATTATAAAATAATATAAAATTGCATTTATACATTTTATACTATATTAAAAGTGGAAGAAATAACTGGTACCATCGGCAAGCCAAATGTAGGTCTCTTTTCTCCAAATTTTGTCATTGCCTCGAGCAAAAAGTCAAGGAAATACATATACTACTAGTGGAATCTGCTGCGTCATCTGCATTTTGTTTTTGGGCGCGCATGGAAAGAGACACTGAACTGCGCGCCAAAAACAAAATGCAACTGTCCAAGCAGCAGATTCCACTAGTAGTAGATGTATTTCCTTGACTTTTTGCTCGAGGCAATGACAAAATTTGGAGAAAAGAGACCTACATTTGGCTTGCCGATGGTACCAGTTATATGATATTTTGCAATAGTATGCGAAGAATTTGATCGCCAACAATCACAAGGAAATATCGGCTATCGCCAATAGATGCGCGGCCGTCTTGACACTTAACCGGGTTTGTTTCAGTTCGTTTTAACGAATGAATGTTTACTTTGGATGAACCGGGAATGAGTGCAGTGACAAAATAAAGCACTGCACAGAATTGTTGTATAAAAATGGCAGCTAGAGATTCGTTTCACAGTTTGGAGGAAATTTAGGTAAGGAATGCTTTCTTTGAACCACGAATCATATCCCCAGGAATTTTGTTCAAGGACGAAATGCATCGTTGAGCCATTGCATGTGGAGGTTGATCATGGTTGACCATTGCATGGTTTCAGTTTACCACAGCAACTAAAATTTAATTGGTTTAAAACAGAAAAGGAATTTTAGGTCTCGCTTTGGTTTCTGAGGCTTTTAAACCTAAAAATAATACTTTTTAATAATTAATACAAGTAAAATTCACATTTTCGAAACATTTTCGAATTTCAGGGCTCTAATTTTTGAGGTTTTTTGACCATAAATCCAGAACAAGTCAAAATTTCGCCGATCCCAAAAAAACGCCCCGAGCCACCACCCAGACTGACCTTCATGCAAAATTTCAGCCCATTTTGTTGAAAAACCGAGGAGTACGGGCTCCGGAACCACAACCTCATATATATATATGCGGACAGACGGACGAAAAATGGAATAACTGTATAAGCGGGCCTTGGCCGCCCGCCGCTCCGGGCAGGGCGCCAGAGCTCCTCCGGCCTCCGGGCACGGGTGCTATGGCCCTTACGCTTCGCCTAGCATGCTTCGCATGCTAGGCTACGCTCCGGGGCCTCCGCACCCATGCCCTACGGCCTCCGGAGCTCTGACTGCCCTGCCCTCCGCGGCAGGCGGCCTGCGGCCGCGCAAAAATTCAAAAAACTTGCAATCAAAACAGCCTGAAATGGGAGCCCGACATCCACTAGAGTTCGAGGTGATCGCCCGCTGCTCCACCACCAAGGCCCGGGCGGCCAACATGCGCCTGCCGCACAGCCTTGTACCCACCCCGGTTTTCATGCCTGTGGGCACCCAGGTTCACCTCTTCTAGCTTTTTGACTCACGTTGTGGTTCAGTTTCAATGAATTTCAATTTTTATTTTAGTTTTATTTTAAAATAAGGTTTTAACAAATTGTCGCACGACACAAAGTTGCATTGAATTGGATGTATTTGGAGGAGAAATTGGAGTTGAATTGTGAGGGAACGCTGAAAGGACTGCTGCCGGAGCAGGTGGCTGAGCTGGGCTGCCAGATAATGCTCAGCAACACCTACCACCTGGGACATCGACCTGGCCACGAGGTTGGCCATTGACAGGGAACGCTGAAAGGACTGCTGCCGGAGCAGGTGGCTGAGCTGGGCTGCCAGATAATGCTCAGCAACACCTACCACCTGGGACATCGACCTGGCCACGAGGTTGGCCATTGACAGGGAACGCTGAAAGGACTGCTGCCGGAGCAGGTGGCTGAGCTGGGCTGCCAGATAATGCTCAGCAACACCTACCACCTGGGACATCGACCTGGCCACGAGGTTGGCCATTGACAGGGAACGCTGAAAGGACTGCTGCCGGAGCAGGTGGCTGAGCTGGGCTGCCAGATAATGCTCAGCAACACCTACCACCTGGGACATCGACCTGGCCACGAGGTTGGCCATTGACAGGGAACGCTGAAAGGACTGCTGCCGGAGCAGGTGGCTGAGCTGGGCTGCCAGATAATGCTCAGCAACACCTACCACCTGGGACATCGACCTGGCCACGAGGTTGGCCATTGACAGGGAACGCTGAAAGGACTGCTGCCGGAGCAGGTGGCTGAGCTGGGCTGCCAGATAATGCTCAGCAACACCTACCACCTGGGACATCGACCTGGCCACGAGGTTGGCCATTGACAGGGAACGCTGAAAGGACTGCTGCCGGAGCAGGTGGCTGAGCTGGGCTGCCAGATAATGCTCAGCAACACCTACCACCTGGGACATCGACCTGGCCACGAGGTTGGCCATTGACAGGGAACGCTGAAAGGACTGCTGCCGGAGCAGGTGGCTGAGCTGGGCTGCCAGATAATGCTCAGCAACACCTACCACCTGGGACATCGACCTGGCCACGAGGTTGGCCATTGACAGGGAACGCTGAAAGGACTGCTGCCGGAGCAGGTGGCTGAGCTGGGCTGCCAGATAATGCTCAGCAACACCTACCACCTGGGACATCGACCTGGCCACGAGGTTGGCCATTGACAGGGAACGCTGAAAGGACTGCTGCCGGAGCAGGTGGCTGAGCTGGGCTGCCAGATAATGCTCAGCAACACCTACCACCTGGGACATCGACCTGGCCACGAGGTTGGCCATTGACAGGGAACGCTGAAAGGACTGCTGCCGGAGCAGGTGGCTGAGCTGGGCTGCCAGATAATGCTCAGCAACACCTACCACCTGGGACATCGACCTGGCCACGAGGTTGGCCATTGACAGGGAACGCTGAAAGGACTGCTGCCGGAGCAGGTGGCTGAGCTGGGCTGCCAGATAATGCTCAGTAACACCTACCACCTGGGACATCGACCTGGCCACGAGGTTTGCCAAATTTAGCTCCTTTTCACCCTTTCCTCGAGAGCTAGCAAGTTATCTTGTGGCATCTCACAATTGTCTCATCTTTAATCTACTATTGATTGCAAACGCGTAGGCTGCTTTGGATGTGGAGAATAGTGTGCAGTGAATTGTAGATCGTGGCGGCAGCGGGGGGCCTGCATCGCTTCATGAACTGGCCCCGCTCCCTGCTGACTGACTCGGGCGGCTTTCAGATGGTTTGCGGCTCCCTTCAGCTCCAAGATGGGCCGTCAAGGGTTGCAGGTCTCGCTGAGCAAGCTGATGTCGGTGTCAGAGGAGGGCGTGTGCTTCGAGAGTCCGCACACCGGCGAGCAGCTCCTCCTCACCCCCGAGAAGAGCGTGGAGATCCAGAATGCTCTCGGCGCTGACATCCTCATGCAGCTCGACGACGTCGTCCACGTGCTTACTACCGGTCACCACCTCTTCACATGCCTCTCTGAACCTCCTACGTCTAGAGATTCCCCCAATTCAATCCAACTCTCTTTCCAGAGTTGCCCAAATGGAATCTAGGCAGAATTTAATCGGTGCCCAAATGCAGGATCGCGAGTTCGCGAGGCGATGGAGCGAACACTCCGTTGGCTGGACAGAAGCTTGGCCGCCAACCAAAGACCCACGGAGCAGAATGTCTTCGCCATCGTTCAGGGCGGCCTTGACCCTGAGCTGAGGCTGGTCCTTGAGGCTGTCAAGTGGGAGGAGAAGAGTGGTTGTGCTGAAGGCGGGAGTGCATGGCAAGGATGCGAGAGCGAGACCTGCCCGGTTTTGCCATCGGCGGACTGAGCGGAGGGGAAGAGAAGGATCAGTTCTGGCGCATTGTCAGCCTATGCACTGAGCATCTGCCCGATGACAAGCCCAGGTATGCTTCATTTTATTCATTATTTTGCTATTATTTTGAGCCCAACATAAAACATTTCTCTATTTGAGCTGCCAACATAATTTTCTGGAATTGTGGAAAGCCGAAATAGAAGACAGTCTGGATCTTGAAAACTGAATATTTCTCTTCATTTTAAGTTCCTTGCGATAAAGAGATGCCAGCTTTAACAGTGGGTGGATAGATAGAGGTAACACTCCATAAAAAGAGCAGAGTTGAGGTACGCCATGGGCGTGGGCTTCGCAGTGGATCTGGTCGTCTGCTCCGCACTCGGCGTAGACATGTTCGACTGCGTTTTCCCCACCCGCACCGCCCGTTTCGGCAACGCCCTCGTACCCACCGGCACACTACACCTCAACAAAAAAGTGCCTCCCCTTCCTCTCTTCCCCTTCCCTCAACAGTAGTGCTCTGTCAGGAGTTCGCCAACGACATGCGACCGATTCAGGCGGACTGTCCCTGTCCCACCTGCAAAAGGTTGCTTCGTTCCCTTGCCCCAGGGCTTGCGAATCAAGGACCAGTTGAGGATTCAGGTACACGAGGGCAGGGGTTTGGAATCTGCTGAGTACCTCCAAGGCCACTGCCGGATGCCATCTGATCACTGCGCACAATGTTGCCTATCAACTGCAGCTTATGCAAGGGGTGCTTTTCCTGAATATCCAGTCACAGTTTAATTCAACTCTTTTTCTCTGCAGATACGGCAGGCCATCATAGAAGATGGACTGCCCGATTTTGTGCGTAATTTTATGCAGCTCCAGTACCCGGATGCGAGCAATATTCCAGAGTGGGTCCGCAATGCCCTGGCCAGTGTCAATATCATTTTATAGCGGATTTGTTTCGGTGTCATTGCCTGGATTTTATTTCCAACAGTTGAGGATACTGTAATCTAAAGTTTCATAGCAAATATTCGGCTATAACGCTCATTTAGAAGATGGAGAAGCGATTCATGTGCGGCTCCAGTTTCAATCCCAGCGCACTCTGATGAATGGAAAAAGAGCATCCCATTTCGTTTATGAAATGCTCAGTAAGAAGCCATTAGCCAGAAAGAAGAATTGTTCATTTTACACAAATCTGCCGCATTTTGACTCCTACAACAACCATTAGCATCCTTTCACTGAACTGAAAGACTGACACCGTCGCGAGCTAACAAAAGCCCAGGCCATTCAGGGCTGGAAAGGGATGGAGCTGAAGATGGAGCTGAAGATGGACAGCTTCGCGAAGTCAGAGGCCAAAGAGGGTCTGAAGGTGAGCTTAGCGGAGGTGAGAGGGTGAGGGAGGAGTGATGGAGAGGATTGAGTCCATCCTGGAGCAGTCCTCGATCCCGGTGCTGAAGCAGTTGGCGCAGAGCGAGCGTGGCTGGCGTCGTGCTCTCTGGGCAGCCGCCACCATTGCCTGCTTCCTCGGTTCATTTGCCTAGAGGAAAGGACATGAGGAACAAAGACTTTGTTGACATTTTTCGAAGTTTTACTTTTCTATAGATGTAACATGTTGTGTCTGAATCTGCCTCAACATTTGTTCTGAATTGTCAATTTTGGCATTCTAAAATGCTTACTGTTATGCTGCAAATCCAAACAAGATTGCAATACTTGACAAATTATAAGTTGGGTTATTTTTTTTTAAGTTAGACGGAGCAATCTTCATTTTTCATTCAGTTTTTCAATTTTTGCAAAATATTTGATTTAAATAAAAAAGAAAATTTTTCCGTGTTCTAAAAAAGTAGGCTCATATAAAATAAAAAAGAAAAACTCCGCACCGTTTGAAGGAATGATCTTCATGTTGTACCAAATTGTGCGAACCTATCTGGCATTGGGCAAGATTTCAGAGATCAAGGTTGACTGGGTTGGTTTTGATGGTGAAAGCGAGCCAAGAAAATTGCAGGAGCCTTTGCGTGATTCCGATTTCCCCTCCGTCACCATTTGCAACGCGAATCCCTACCTATGGTCCAGCATTGAGGCAAACGAGGACATTGCCCTTTTGGTTACCATGACCATTTATTCCTTTAGACCATCTTTTTCATGACTTTAACCAAATCACGGGACTTGCCTCTTCTCCAATTTCCCAGGCTTTAGATGGCCAGCTCTTTTTAGATGGCCAGCTACAGTCAGCTGTCTCAGAACACCGAGGAGGAGCAAAGTAGGCGCTAACTTTGTTGGTAGATAATGGGCAGAATAAGAATCAGAGTTGAAGATCGTGAAAAGAGGGAGGCATCAGGTACAGAGGGGACAGGCGACGGCGCCTCTGGCTCAAACCCACCCGCTGCAGAAGATTCTCCACCTCCGGACGACCCTCCACCACCAGCTGAGCCTCCCCCACCCGAACCAGAGCCGCCGCCAGAAGCAGAAGCCCCACCACAAGCAGAAGCCCCTCCTCAATCAGAAGCCCCACCAGAAGCAGATCCGCCACCAGAAACGCCTCCGGAAACTGAGCCTGCGCCGGCAGAAGCTCCGCCACCAGCAGAAAGCCCCCCAGCAGAGGCTTCTCCATCAGCTGCAGAGCCTGAATCAGAGTCCCCGTCAGAAACTGACTCTGCCCCAGAAGCAGCTTCTCCAGCAGCAGATCCTTCTGCAGGCGAAGACTCTCCATCAGCAGCGGATTCTTCAACTGCCCAAAATTCTCCGGCTGAAGACAACCCTCCAGCAGCAGATACTTCTGAAAATACAGAAGCCCAGCCAGCAGCAGATTCTGCACCGGCCACTGACAGCAGTGCAGCAGCAGCTGATGAGAGTCCTCCACCGGCCGACAGCGCCGCAGAAACGGAACCTACTGAGACTACATCTGAGCCTACTTCAGCCCCATCGTCTCCATCCTCCGCATCCGCCGACTCCTCACCGAGCACAAGCACGCCAGCTCCTACTACTGACACTGTCTCTTCAACCACTCCCACTACCTCAATCCAAACCGGCTCCACTTCCTCTCCAGCCTCAAGCCCTTCCACCGCGGCAGTCTGCAGCAGTGGAGAGGCCTCCACCTGCTCCAGCACCTCAACTGCTTCTTCCACCTCCACTGCCGCCGCCACTACAACAGTCGGTCAAGAGTCTTCCGGCGTGGACGGGGCTCTCGGCGACCTGACCGACGTCCTGGACTCTGTACAGTCCAGCATCGCAGAGGCAGGAGTGGACGCGGGCTCGGTGGCTGAAAAAGTTGAAGAGACTGTGGCTGGCTCTGACACTCTGGCCGAGGACCTCAGCAACGCCGTGGCAGAGGCTGTGCAGGAATCTGGAGCTGGTGAAGGGCTGGCCGAAGCAGTGCAGGAGGCAGCAGGTGAGGCTGACTCTGCAACGGCCGACATCGCAGAGGCAGTCTCGGGAGTGGCTGAAAAAGTTGAAGAGGCTGCGAGCGCAGTGGATGACCTGGCAGCTTCCAACACTGCCTATGAAGAGCTCAGCAACGCCGTGGCAGAGGCTGTGCAGACATCTGGAGCTGCTGTAGGGCTGGCCGAAGCAGTGCAGGAGGCTGCAGCCGGCGAAGGCCTGACAGATGCGCTGCAGCAAGCTGGGAGCAGTGTGGCTGAGAAGACGGGTGCGGATGTGAGCTCCGTCGCCAGCAAGGCTGTAGAGACCGCAAAGACTGGCCAGGTGGACGCGGACACACTCAGCGATCTGGCGGACAAGGCAGGGAGCAGTGTGGCTGAGAAGACGGGTGTGGATGTGAGCTCCGTGGCGAACAAGGCCGTAGAGGCGGCAAAGACTGGCCTGCTGGACGCGGACAAAGTCAGCCAATTGGCGAACAAGGCTGCCGGCGCTGTGGACAGCACTGCTGGTGAACTGAGCAGCGCAGTAGTGGAGGCAGCTGCACCAGCCGTGGAGACAGTGCAGGAGGCTGTGGGCGAAGCGGCGGCCTCTCTGCCCAGCCCTGAGGGAGTGCTGGGGGCAGTGTCGGAAGGGCTTTCAAACTCGCTTCTTGAAAGCCCCGTCCAAGGCCTGCAGCAGGTGGCGGAGAAGGCTGGAGACAAGGCGGCTGGAACACTGGGCAAAGTCCAAGCTGGCGCTACTGGAGCTGCGGGGAAGACAGCAGCTGGGAATCTGGATTTGAAACAGCTGGGAAAAGCTTTGGCAGATACACCGGTTGGGGAAGTGATTGCCAAGAATCCGGATATTGTGAAGAAACTGAGTTCAGGACAACTGAATGCACAGACGGCTGGAGAGCTGCTGGGAAAAGTAACAAACGGCGGTCAAGACTATGGGGATCTGCTAGGAGAAGCTGTAGGAAAAACAGCTGGTGGAGTAGTTTCAAAAGCAGCAGGAGGAAACATTGCTGGAGATAGCCCTGTGGGAGGAGTAGTTTCGAAGGCTACAGGACGAGACCCACTAGGCAATACCCCGGTTGGAGGCGTAGTTTCAAAAGCAACTGGAGGAGATATTGTTGGAGGAAGTCCTGTAGGAGGAGTGGTTTCCAAGGCTACAGGAGGAGACCCACTAGGCAATACTCCAGTCGGAGGCGTAGCTTCTAAAGCAACAGGAGGAGATATTCTCGGAAACAGCCCGGTGGGAGGGGCGGTTTCCAAAACGACAGGAGAGCTGGGACGTCCATTAGCGGTTGACGTGGTTCCGAAAACCCCAGGAACGGAAATTGTTGGAAAAACCTCGGTTGGAGATGCGGTTCCCAAAACCGCCGGAGGACTTGGAAATCCCTCAGTTGGTGAGTTGGTGCCGAAAACCCCGGGAACAGATATTGTTGGAAAAACCCCAGCTGGAGAGTTGGACCCCAGCTCAGTTGAACAAAGCCCAAATGAAGGGCCAGCTCCAAAGGCCGCAGGAAGGGAGGATGGAGCAAGGGGCGGAAGAAAGTCCACTGGCAAAGAAACCTCCGGGAAGCCCCAACAAAAGTCGGCTAAAACGTCGGCTGCAGTAAAAGCATCGGCCAAAAGCCCTGCTCCCCAGCGATCACTTGGCGTCCAGCAACAGAAGCCTGGCAAGCCTGCGGCCTCCAAAGACAGGCCAAGGCCGAGCTCCCCTTCCGAACCATCTCCTGTCGACCAGGCTGCTCCTCTAGCTCAGCAATCACCGAGTGCAAACAGCCCGCTCGGACCAAAGCCAGAGCCAGCAGCAGCTCAACAACCAGCCAAAGTCCAGCCACCCCCCAACCCTGCTGCTCCACCTCCACCAGCTGCCAGTCCAGCAGCAAAACCAGCTCCACCCCCACCCCCTCCTCCTTCTGCTCCTCCTCCTCCTTCTCCTCCTGCGCCTCCTCCTCCTCCTCCTCCTTCAGCTCCCATCCCTCCGCAACCCCAATCCGCTCCTAAAAGCGAAGCCCCTGTCTCCAAGCCTTCTTCGTCAGCCTCCAAGTTGTCGCCAGCCCCAGAGCCCCCACCCCCCGTCACCTCCTACAAGATTGGACGTTGGCCTTCTGCTCCTGATGCTTTCGCTGATTCTCTTTACTGAACACATTAGAACTCGGTCAGCAGACGCATTGCAATGGCCCATCGTGAAACCTCAGGAACAAACGTGCCGATTAGATTCACGGCTCCAAGCTCCCGGGCCAGGAGAAAAGGTAGGTGAGCGATCCTGTAATGCCCAACAACGAAAGCTAAGAAAAAGTGGCAAGCCTAAAAGGATGCCGAACTGAAAGCAGGCTAGAAGCACTGAGGGCGCGTGAAGCATGCAACCTATGAACCAAAAACCGAAAGCTCAAACTTGAGTCTGAAAGTGAAGCGAGACATGGGTGAAAGACATGAGTGAAAACTGAGCCGATCATCACTCCTGGAACTCGATAGCCGAAAGAGAGAAAATATTTGGTCAGGGAGGCAGGAAAGAGGGAGCGTTTCCAGCAATTCCAGTCGTTTTAGAAAGTGGGAGGAGGGGGCAGGGATTGGCAGGCCAAGGCCCTGTGGCCAGGTTTCAGGAAGTCAAATGCCGCCTACTTGCTACGCTTTCGGCAGCGCATGGCGTGGTGCAAAGCCAGCTCCTCTCCTGCCACTCCCTGCCCTAGCCCTATCATCTCAGATACTTCAGGGCCTATGTGCTCCTGGGCCAGAAAGGAAGGAAAAGGAGTAGGTGAAAAGAGAGAATGAGGAGTGGGGGATGAGGGAGCTATTGAGGGGTGGCTTGACGACGGAGCCAGCGTTGATGTCGCGCCGATGGCTGACCTTCCCCCTTCCCCGCACCGCCCCCGAGCCCTGCAGTCCGCACCGCAGCAGCCTTCTTTTTCCGCGATTGAGACTTAGCACCAGATAGAGGTGGAGTCTCTGAGGCTTGCGCCCCAGACTCCGACTGCGCTTGGCCTTGAACCTGAGCAGCTCCAGCGTCCCGTTCGTCTGCGCCTGGCTCCTCCTGCCCCTGAAGCCCCACCGGCAGGCCTTTCTGATCAGCATGAAGGGGAAGGAGACCGGGGGGTGGTGGTGCATGGAGCACCCCCTCTAAGGGGGCCTCTAGAGGCACCACCGACAAAATTGAGCGTGTGCAGAGGCGTCCTTTGGCGTCCTTGACCTCCACGAACCGCACCGTCCCCGCCGCGTCCGGGAAGAGCTTCTGTACCCGGACCAGCTTCCAACGTTGCCGGGGCAGGGCCTCCTTGAGCAGCCCAGCTGCCCCTGGCTGTAGGGCGTGGCTGGGGCCTGCCTTGAGCCGCGCTGCTGCTGCTAGATGGCGCCCTCGGAGCCAGCCCAAGTACTCCGTCTGCCACCGCTGGCACAGCTGGCGCACCATCTCATCCTTCCGCCGGAAGCCCGCCCTCAGCCGCTGTTGCTCCAGCTCCCGCCCTGGCTCTTCGAAGCCCGTGCCTCCCAGGAAGTCCGCGGGGCAGAGGCCTCTGAAGTCCTCCGGATTGTCGGTGAGGGGGCAGAGTGGGCGGGCATTGACGCAGGCCTCGATGCGGGCCAGGATGGCGGTGAAGGTGTCCTCGGTGACCGTCTGGTGCCAGAGCTCCGGCTTCAGGCACTCCTTGAGGATCTTGACGTGCACCTCCGAAGCCCCATTCACCCAGGGCGCTCTGATAGGAGTGAGGACGAATTCTGCATGGTGGCTGGCCGCGAAGCCGCTCACGTCCAGCTCCTGCGCCCCCACAAACCGCAAGTAGGGGCCGAGTTTCTTGGCTGTAGACTGGAAGGCCGTCGCGTGGTCCATCCAAAGCTTGACCCTGGTGAGTCCCCGCCGGCACCAGAACCGTTCCAGCGCATTGCAGGCCGCCTCGGCGCTGTAGTCAGCCAGCATCTCATAGTGCACGGCCCGGGAAGCCGCGCAGTTGAGCACTAGGACCCAGCGTTTCAGCAGCTGTTTCCCAACCTTGACCTTGAACGGCCCCGCTTGGTCCATGAGCACTGACTCGAAGGGGCGAAGTGGTGGCCGAAGGCGCTCTGGAGGCAACTGGCCCACCGCTGGGCAGGGGAGCGCCACCGCCTTGGCCAGCCGACAGGCTTGACAGCTCCGTAGAGCCTGACTCACTTGCCGGTGTCCCCCCGGGACCCAGTAGTGGCGCCGCAGGAGACCCAGCACCGCATTCGCCGGGGCATGGCCGCAGGCTTGGTGAGTGTGGAGGAGTAGGAGGTGAGTGAGAGGATGCTGTGGGTGGAGGAGGTAGAGGCCGGGCTGTCCGTCGCCGCACTCGTAGCGGCCGCCGACCAGGATTCCCCCGTCTGGGCCCAGACTGGCCCCGAGCTGGGCGCAGTGGTTCTTGGCCGTCTTCTCCCGCTCCACTGGCAGATCCACGTCCGCCAGGTAGTCCAGCAGATCCGGGTACATCTCTCGCTGCATTTCCAACACCAACCGCTCCAGCACCTGCTTCTTCTCCGGCCAGAGGACTGGTTCAGGCTTGGGCCATCCGTGGCCCACCTTGAGCCGGGTGCGTAGAGCCGCCATTTCTCTGCCCATCTGTGCCAGCCGCCACCAGCCCGCCTGGGCTCGTAGCACTTGCGCCCCCGTAGCGAGGAGGCGGCGGAGGCTTGAGAACTTGTGGGCTTGGATGAGGCCGATGAGGCCAGAGGACCCTGGAGCGGGGAAGGCGGGGGGCTTCAGCGAAGAGCCGTCTCCGGGAAGCGCCTGTCGTGGCACGCTGTTGATCCCAGAGAGGAGAGCTTCAGCGGCCCCGGCATCCTGAGCTCCAGGTCCGGGTGGAGAAGTGGAGAGCAGACTAGCGGGGGGAGGCGTAGACTCTGGAGGAGGGAGCGCCTGTCGTGGCACGCTGTTGACCCGGCCCCAGGAGACCATCCCCGCGCCGTCTACTTGGACCTCCGCGACTTCTCCACCTGCAACACTGATGGAGGAGAGGACCAGCTGCTCCGGTGTAGAGGCAGGCGAGGGAAGCGCCTGTCGTGGCACGCTGTTGATCCCTGCCGTAGAGCCACCCGGAGCTACTGCAGCCTCTCCCGCCTCCAGTGCCGCCTTGCCGGGGAGTGAGAGAGAGCAGGGGCTCAGGCTGCCGACCGTAGAGAGGAAAGGCTGAGAGGCCCTGTGGCTGGTCCTCGGGCCAGGGGCCTTCGCTGCCGCCGCTTCCCACCGCCCCGGCGCTGCCGCGGTGAGGGGGGAGACCAGCTGCTCTGGTGTAGAGGCGGGGAGGGGAAGCGCCTGTCGTGGCACGCTGTTGATCCCCTCCGAAGAGCCACCCAGAGCTACTGCAGCTCCACCTGCTCCCGTCTCCTGGCAGAGCGTTTCCGGCGTTTCAGCCGACGCGGGGCTTGCCCAGTCAGGCCAGAGGCTGGGAGGCTGGGCGAAGAACTCTGGGCCCGTCCAGAAGAACCGCCCCTCCAGCATCTGCTCCAGCATGCGCGTCTTCGTCGTCCAGTCCGACGGATTGAGGGCCGACTGGATCCACCGATAGTCCGTCGTGGGACTGTTCTCGTGCACTGCTTGCACTCGCCTTGTTTCGTAGGCTCGAATGGCTCGCCCCGACCGTATCCAGGCTAGTACGACTTGGCTGTCGATGAAGTGGACGATCTGCTTGAAGGGGCCCATGGTCTCGTTGACGAACTTGGCCGCCCGCGCTGCGTACTCCGCCGCCCAGAGCTCGCTTCTGGGGGTGCTGATGATGATGCCCCGCTTGTAGACTGGAACCAGGCGTGTCCTGGCCAGGAGCAGGTTGCAGGCAGGAGGCTTTGAGAGGTAGATGGCGTAGCCGTACGCCAGGTCCGACGCATCCGACGTCACCAGCAGGGTTGCCGATGCTGCTGGCCCGTCCACGTAGCGGGGGAAGTAGAGTTTCCCCGCCGCCTCCAGGTCCCCGCGTAGGCTCTCCCAGCCAGCGACGACCTCCGCTGGAACAAGACTGTCCCATTCCTTGCAGGTCTGGTGGGTCTGCTGCATCAGCAGGCGTCCTTGGAGTGCGAGGGGGGTGAAGAAGCCGATTGGGTCGTAGAGCCTGGCCACGCCGCTGGCCAGCTGACGCACCGTCAGCCGCCCCCCGTTCACGTCCGCGAAGTCTGCCGCCGGCACCCTGATCTCGTCCGTCTCCAGCCGCCAGACCACGCCGAGATTCTTGAACTCCCGTTCCTCCGTGCGGGCCTCCGCCGGCAGCGCCGCCGCCACCGATGGAGCGTTGGAACCGAACTGTCGTAGGTTGAAGTCCCCGTCCGCGAACAGCGCCCGCAGCCCGACCGTGAGCCGTCCGCTATCCGCCTCCTTGTCGAAGGCCCAGATGAGATTGTCGGCGTAGGTGGCCGCCGGCACCGCTCCGATCTCCTCCGCCGCCAGCCCGAAGTCCCGGCCGGCCTTGAGTGCGTCCGCGCACAGCAGGCGTAGGCAGGCTTGGAGGATCCAGGGGCTAGCGTTGCACCCCATGATCAGCCATTGGTACTTCCAGACCTGGAAGTTCTCCTCGTCCAGGGGCCCGCCCGACAGGTCCCGCGGCAGAACGATGTGCAGGGCGTCCTGGTGTTCCGGCCAGACGCGCAGGCTGTAGAAGGCCTTCCGGACGTCCGCCGCCAGTGCCCACCGCCCTTGCCGTAGGCGGAGCTGGACTGCCATCAGGTTAGAGAGTAGACTGGGGCCCTGCTCGATCAGGTCATTGAGACAGCGAGGTGGCTGACCGCAGCGACTGGCCGCGTCCACCACTGGGCGGCACTTGGGTCCTGGGGCCTTGAAGTGAGGGAGGTGATGCAGGAGGCGTCCTGGCTCTGGCTGGCCTTTCACCGGCACGATGAATCCCTCCGCCGCCTGGGCCCGAAACTCCGCGTAGTAGGCCTCGCGCTGCTGAGCAGAGAAGCGCTGATGCTGGCTCCGCGCCCGCTGGAAGGCCTGAGTGAAGTTGGAAGCTAGCGATGGAGCTGCCTCCTTGAAGGGCAGGGGGACGAAGAAGGCCCCGCCTGCGTCGCGATAGATGCGCTGCTGGAGCTGGGCGGTCAGGACATCCTCCGTGGACTCCCGGCTGTCAGCCCGGTCGCCGAAGCCCAGCACATCCAGCCCCGCGATGCTCTCCACCAGGTCCGCCAATGACACCGGGGCCATGAAGCAGGTTTGAAGAGAGCCTTGAGAGAAGCGGCGGGAGCCGTCGGTGATGATGCACTCGCCGGGGTCCAGGCAGCCCTTCAGCATCGTCCCGAACGCCGTCTTGTAGGCGCTGAGACCCGCCGTCACCGCCCTCCCCCTTGCTGGGCAGAGGACTTTCTCGTGAACGTTGAGGCCAAGGATGAGGGAGACTATCCTGGACTCCACTCGTGGAGTAGGTCCGTTGGCGAGGCCCAGTGGGCAGTCCCCGATGGCCGCCTTGATCTTGGCGCTGAGTTGGTAGCCGCCCGTCTCCAGGTCCGGGCAGAGCACGGCCGCCTGGTAGGCCTTCAGCTGCAGGCAAGACCCGTCCCGCCCCAGCACGTCCACCCACACCGGGCTCGACACCAGCTGCTTCTTCTCCTTCGCCCCTGCATAGGAGATGGTGATCTTCTCAGGGGGCAGGGACTTGAGGCCCAGAGCGGAGGCCGTATCCTCCCGGATCCAGCTGAACGATGCTCCACCATCCAGCAGCGCGAAGCCGGACTCCTGAGCCACCCGCCGCGGGTGCCCTAAACTGGCCATGAAAGTAGCGAGGATGGAGATTTGAGAGCCCGGCGTGGCGATGGTGTTGAGGGATGTGCCGTCAAAGGAAGTGAGGGTGCAGTTGAGGCTTCCCGATCCTCCCGACTGCTCCTGCCTGCCTCCCGGTGGCTTGTCCCGGTGTAGGGCCGTGTGGTGCTTTCCCGTGCACCCTTTCACCCTGCAGCCTCCATGCGCCTCTTTACACCCCCGGGCCCCGCCCGGATGCGTCCCCAGGCAAAGGTAACAGAGGCCCCTAGAGGTGGCGTTGTCCTTGCGGGCGGCGGGGGAGGTGAAGGCCGTGCAGCGCTGGGCCCAGTGATCGCCATCACAGAAGGCGCAGCGACGCTTCCCACCCCCGCTCTTGGACTGGCTGGAACTGGCCGGAGCCGTGCCCTGCCGACCGCCCTTTGCTCCGCCCCTCTTCCCTCCGCTCTGTCCTGAGAAGAAGAAGGAGGTTGAATGAGGTGAGAGGTCGGAGCCCGAGTTGGTGTCGAGGCCGCGTAGAAGCTTGAGCTCGGCGGCGAGGAAGGTGAGCAGTCCCTGGAGGCCGGGCACCGCTGCCTGGCCCGCTCGCAGGCGCTGCTCCTGGATGGACTTGACGAGAGCGGAGGGCAGCTTGCAGAAGAGCCCGTACGCGTGCGTGTCCAAGGCCTCCTCCTCCACGCCGAGGGAGGTGAGGCGGGCGGCGATCAACCGTAGCTCATCCGCGAAAGTCTCCAGGCCCTCCAGGTCCCCTGCCTCAACCGGACTCAGCATCGCCAGCTGTTTGAATAGGTCAGCCTTGATGAGGTCGGCGCGGTCATAGTTCTCGTCGAGGACCGCGAGGGCGTCCTTGAAGGCCGTAGGAGCGTGGCGGTCGAGGGGCTGAATCTTGGCCAGGGCCTTGCCGTCGAGGTTGTGCATGAGGTAGGCGAAGCGGTCCGCGCTGCCCAGCTCGTTGTTCGCCTCCAGCCGGTTCCTGACCCAGCTCCAGAACTGCCCGTACGCCGCTGGCTCCGACCCATCGAACACCGGAAACTCCATCTTTAGCTTAGGCAAAGCGGTAGGAGTAGCCCCCGGGCGTGGCTGTGAGGTGAAGGAGGCTGTGGTGGATGCCGCGGGAGTGGCGGCCGTCCGCTGCTCCAGCAGGCGTAGTAGGTGCTCTTCCCGGGCCGCCGCGGCCTCCGCCGCCTTCTGAGCCTGGTCCGCCTGTGCCTGCATCTGAAGCTGCATCATCTGGAACAGCTGGGCAAGGTCCTGAGTGGGAGCAGGAGCGGGGAGGTGCTGGGGAGTGGCGGGGGCCTTGAGAGCCTCCGTGGTGGCGCTTGCGGTGGCCCCGGGCGGGGTGAAGGTGAACTTGTGCCGCACGCCCTGCTTCTCCAGCTCCACCACCTCCGCGTCCAGCATCTGGTCGTACATGGAACGCGGCAGCACCTCGCCCGTATTCGCCTGATCGCAATCCGGGCAACAGACAGAGAAGTCCCAAGGCTTTGTGCCCTGCGCAGACTTGTCATTGAGAAGGGTCCAACCCGTCATCCCAGCGGAGCCCTGGGGGGTGAAGAAAGCGTCGAGGCCAAAGAGGCAGTAGATGCCCTCGCAGCGCCCGCAGACGATCTTCTGCTTGCTGTGCTTCCCGTCCCCCGTCCGCGTCCCCGGGCATGTCGAGGCACAGCCCCGCTTGGAGGTAGGAGGCAAAACAGGAGGTTTAGCAGCCATGCTGGGAGACTTGCGTCAGCCCAGAGCGTGGAAAAAGAGAGGGGGAGAGTTGCCGACGATGCAGTCGAAGCTGTGGAGGTCGCCGCCGACGTCCCAGCAGCTGACCAACTTTCCCCCACTCACCAGGTCCAAAAGTAAGGCTCCATGATGCTTTCGCTGATTCTCTTTACTGAACACATTAGAACTCGGTCAGCAGACGCATTGCAATGGCCCATCGTGAAACCTCAGGAACAAACGCGCCGATTAGATTCACGGCTCCAGCTCCCTCTCTAATGCTCTAGAGGCAAACTGGATGTATCTACAGGCAGCAACTCGGAGCAGATGGTCTCTCGGCTGGCTGCAGTTGCCTCGCCGGCGGAGCTCTCTGCAGCAGTGGTTGATGATTTATTGCTCAGCTGTTTTTGCGTCAGACAGGACGCGGAAAGCTTTGCAGACAAAGATGTCGGATAAATTTACCAGCTCCCCTTCCACGGCAGCTGCCATACCGCCGCCTAGCATCGACCTGTTAGGATTTTTTATTTCACTAACGAAGCGCTGGAGCATTCGACCATGCTCCTCTAGCATGAGGGCCCATGTTCGTTTCTTTTGCTCCCATTTCCATGGTGCGCAGCATAGAAACATAATTGCTGGTCAAATTACATAGTACGCTTTTTGGTCTATACGAATAGTCAAAAGGTGCTCACTTGGTAAGCTCTTGGCTAGAGCCATCAAGCTAGTCAAATCATGACAAAACATTTTTCGGCTTGTCTTTTTTCACTGTTAAAAATCGATGGCTGGCAAATCAATGGTTGTTGGCAGGGGAGAGGGCAAAGTTTGGGAGTCGGCGCCTCCGCTGGCCCCCGCCACGGACGCCCTGAGCATGGCCGCCACCGTCCGCGAGGAGCTCAAAGCCATCGTCTCCACCCTCTCTGCCCAGCAGCGGCGCAGTCTCGGCGTCCCCGCCCCCCAGCTCATCCACTCCTGCTTCTTCAACGGCCGCCCCTGCAGTCTGGATCAGTTCTTTGCCCCATCTGCCAACTCCAAGCTTTTCGAAACTTCCCTTCTCTGCTCTCTCTCAGGGACTTCAGCTGGGACCTGAACGGGGAGTTCGGCAACTGCTACACTTTCAACGGCCGCACTGCTAGCAAGTCGGCGGGGAGTGGCGGAAGAAGGACGGGTGACCCTCCTACACCTATCTCATCTAGGGAAAGGAAGAAAGTCTTCATCCCATTCTTATGTTGGCTGGTATATTAAAAACGGATGAAGATAGGCTTCCTCCCCCCCCCCCTCCAGTAGTAGTGAGGTAGATAGTCAGAAGTGAAAGGAGGGTTGTGGGCAGGACTGGAGCTGGTGCTGGGGACGGAGCGGCGTGAGTACCTGCCGACGACGGAGGTGGTGGGCATCCGCCTTTCCGTGCACCACTCTGACCTCCTTGGCCTACCCGAGCAGTTCGGCCAATACCTAGGCATCGGACACGCCTACCACCTTCATCTACGCTATGTCTGCTTTCTGCCCCTTTTCCCACCCTCCCCCCTTTCTCCTAGCTCTCCTCAATAGGCCAAATATGAAGCCAGCGTAAGAAGATGGGAGGGTAAGGAAATCTTCTTTTATTTGGCTGGTAGACTAAAAACAGATGAAGACTTATTTCCCCGCCCAGTAGATGGTTGCACTTGACAGTAGAAGTAGGAGGGGTTGAAGGCAGAAAAATCCTTTCGCTGCAGGCAGAGATGCGGCGACTGAAGCGGGTTTCTGACTTCGGCAGTGAGCCGGAGTGTCGCTCGGACGAGGATCCCCTTCCGTCCGACTTTCTCTACCCAAGCACCGCCTACACCCTAGAGGCAAACTTCCACCGACTTCAACTTCTTTTTCGCTTATTTCCATAGGCCAATTATTTGAGACCTGTACCAGAAGCTGGTTCCAGAACAACCTTGTCAAGGTTTGCAACTGCAGCGACTACCGCTATCCAGATCCTCCGAATGGGTTCCAAGCTTAGCGATATCGCTGTCAGTTATTTGATGTGAAGGACAACTGGCAGGCAGCTCTACAAAGCTTGCAATCAACTGAATCAGTGCTATCGGGACTTTGTGCACAACATGGGGGCAGCACCTAAAGAACTCACCGGCTGCCTTCAGGAATGCACGTATGCCTCCCTCTCATTTCCAAAAGAACATTGCTACAAGACACTTCATCCAGTTAGGTGTGCTTGGCTTTTTGTTAACTATCAAAGTTTCTACGTTTATCACATACGAAGTAGTCATTATAATCGCTTTGCAATTATGCGATCATAATTGTAACAAATCAGTAATATGTAGTGAAAGGCGGTCAAATAGTAGCTAAAGTCATTACCTGAGATGCCTTTGCCTTTTCCATGGGCTGGACTTGAATGACCGCCCCACTGAAGAAGTCTAGCTTCCAGGAGCAAAATGTATAGCGTAGCGGTGACTTCGCGAGCCGTATGGCCGCTGGGAGACTACTGGGGCCCCGCCTGCATCAACGCCAGCTTCTCTTGCTCCGACTACTATCGCCTCAATGCGCTCAGCATCCGCCTCTTCCTCGACCGTCTCACCTACAGCCTCTACCAGGAGAAACCCTTCTACACCGTCCTTTTCTTTTACTCTCCAAGATTCAATCTGCCGAGCTAGCCTTTTTGAAAGTCGAAAATTTGAAAAACTTCAAAAACCATCAAGTACCTAAATTTCGAACTTTTCATGAAGTTGTGAAGGTAAATGAGTGATTGAAGGGAGAGCAGAGCTTCTTCAACATCTGCGGGGCGCTGACGCTGATTCTGGGCACCAGCATCTTCGGTTTCCTGGAGCTGTTCGTGCTGCTCATTCTAGCTCTTCTCGCCCCCTTCGCATCCTCCAAGAAGAAATAGCCATAAATAGCCTGCTTCAATTACTGGTGATTACATTTGATGTGATACAATTTGTTCATTTCTTTGGCTCTGATGCAACCTGAGACAAGACGTCATACGACATGTTAAGACAGCATTCAAATCGACTGCTCTGCCCTTGAAATCAGAAGCGCAAACAATAGAATTGGAGAGTTGGAGACTACTGTCTTTTCACAACGAGTATGTCATTCAATACCGTTTAGTTGATGGCTTTGCCAACCTGGACAGAAAACAATCAGTGCCGGAAATCTGACTCCCGTCAGCCGTCCTCAAATTTTTTCTTCCATTTCCATGGAAGAAGCAATTAAAACCAATTTTCGCCAGCCAGTTATTTCACGGAGAAGCTAGGAAATATGCGACGCGCGCCAATTCGTCTACCTCTGAGCCTCAGCAATAAGCACTACAGGCGTGAGAATGCCATCAATGCGCAATATGAGGTTACATTTCATGTTTTGGATGTGCAAAATGTTCCAAACCCAAAATTTCAAAAATTGAAAAAGATGAAAAATGCTGCCTTCAGTTGCTGACAGAGAAATGCTCCATCAGCGTGGTTCGCATGATTTTCCTCGCAAGTGGGGTTATTCGAAAGATAGCCTGGGCCTGCTTCCTTATCGCTGCTCTCATTGGTGAGTAGCATCCTTTCGTCACCTCTCGTCCAACAGTACCAAACGCAGGCTGCTCCATCCATCTGGGCATGATCATGGACCGCTACTTTGACACGAAAAAGACATCCCAGATCAAGGTTGTCCCATCTTTCTTTGCTTGAAGCTCTCTTATTCGTAAAATATAAAGAATGCCTGAAATTGCTTTTCCTCCGATAGTACGATAGTACGAATAATTTTGCAGCTGCCCTAGTGCATGAAATATGAACCTTAGAAGATATTAACTAGTGATGGCATTGGCAATGGTCAGTAAGCTTCCATGAGCTTCCCGTAACTTTGCAAAATTGGCCATTTTTGAAACTGGCACCCGAATTGACCAAAATTTTTCACCACCCCCAGTGACAAGAATCGCCTGATCCGCAGATGCCGATGGGCAACTTCGAGTTCCCCGCAGTAACAATCTGCAACGCCAACCCCTACCAGCGCTCCAAGATCTGGCGCAACAGAGACCTCCTCACCCTGGTTCTCTCATCTCTCGCCCCTCTGCATCTACTCCCTAACAAGGCCCACTGAACCGCATTCAGCTGGAGAGCTACGACCGCATGCAGCGAGTTGACATGGCGACTGAGAAACGGCGCCTCCAGCACTCTTCCACCAGCACCGAGGCAGCAGAGCCCAGCAGCACCTCTCCTGCTTCGGCCAACAGCACCTCCGCAACTGCCTCAGAGATGGCTCTCCGCTGGAAGAGAAGCGTTCTGGAAGTGACAGCTGCTGATGAGCGAATTGCTGCCACTACTGCCGTACGCATTGCAACAACAGCCCTAGCTGTGACCACTTCAACCATCGTAGAATTCAAGCCGACAACTAAGCCAGGAGCTGTCACAACAACTGCTACAACACCATTCAGCACTGATACGACAATGATTGAGACAACTAGAAAAACTCCTGCAAGCCGAAAAGGAGATGGAACAATTGCTTCTGAGGATGACGCCATCATGACAGCGCGTGAGCTGACTGTTGAAAAATCTGCTGGCAGCCCTGCGACAAAGCTTCTGGACGTGGGAACCAGACTTCTGCCAGCAGCAAGCGGTTGGTCCGCTATATGAATGCACTTAGCTAACGCTTTGAAAAATTGATTAAGCAGTGTAAAAATATAGTTACATAATTTAAATGAAATCAGAATAAAAAGCTTTGCATTAATTTAGAGATTAAAAAAACGCAATTTCAGTTCCATCTGGACTTATCGTACCGAAGGACCTTAGGCAAGCTGACAACACAGCTAGCCTCCAACTACTGCATATAATAGGTAAACTACACATGTAATTGATGGTGTGTTATAGTAGCAGTCGGGTGGGTTTCCCATACATTTATAAAGAAACTGAAAGTGGTCGTACGAAACGAAATTTAAACGAAAATACTTATTGTTTTTCACGTAGAATAGATTAAAAAGTTCTTAGTTTGCATTCTTTTCTCGAAGCTTTGTTTCGAAGCGTACCACTGCCAGGTACTTTCCGCAAATCACCTTCATTTCCAATAGACTTGCTCTTAAATTAAGCACCAAAAATACTGACGCCTAGGTTAAGGCTTAGGCATAGGTTAAGGCTAATGCTTAGGTAAATTTCGTAGATGCTGTAGGGCTACATCTCAACAGAACCTCTCTCGGAACACACTCTGGCGCAGGGTAAAAAAGGAAATCGAGTTTTGCGTAGCGTTCGCGATGACTATATAACGTCGCGTACTCTTGAGTCGAATAGCTAGGTTTTTAAAAGATTGCTGGTTCAACTAGGTAGTCGTATTCTATCTTTGACAGTACTTCTACATCACAAACTGCAACTCTTCCAGATGAAGAATATGACACATCTCCGGGCAACACAGATTTTGACCTTAACCTTCTCACAAAAGCCAGCACTATTTCTACAGCTTCATCTTCAACTGCTACATCACAATTAGCAACTCTTCCAGAAGAAGAATATGACATAGCTCAAAGCAGCACAGATTTTGACCTTAACCTTCTCACAAAAGCCAGCACTATTTCTACAGCTTCATCTTCAACTGCTACATCACAATTAGCAACTCTTCCAGAAGAAGAAAATGACATAGCTCAAAGCAGCACAGATTTTGACCTTAACCTTCTTACAAAAGCCAGCACTACTTCTACAGCTTCATCTTCAACTGCTACATCACAATTAGCAACTCTTCCAGAAGAAGAATATGACATAGCTCCAAGCAGCACAGATTTTGAGCTTAACCTTCTCACAAAAGCCACCACTAGTTCTACTGCTTCATCTACAAGTGCTACATCACAATTAGCAACTCTTCCAGAAGAAGAATATGACATAGCTCCAAACAGCACAGATTTTGACCTTAACCTTCTTACAAAAGCCAGCACTACTTCTATGGCTTCATATAAAAATGCTACATCCCAATTAGCAACTCTTCCAGATGAAGAATATGACATATCTCAAAGCAGCACAGATTTTGACTTTAACCTTCTCACAAAAGCCAGGACTAGTTCTATGGCTTCATCTACAACTGCTACATCACAATTAGCAACTCTTCCAGATGAAGAATATGACATAGCTCCAAGCAGCACAGATTTTGAGCTTAACCTTCTCACAAAAGCCAGCACTACTTCTATGGCTTCATATAAAACTGCTACATCCCAATTAGCAACTCTTCCAGATGAAGAATATGACAGATCTCCAAGCAGCACAGATTTTGACTTTAACCTTCTCACAAAAGCCAGGACTAGTTCTATGGCTTCATCTACAACTGCTACATCACAATTAGCAACTCTTCCAGAAGAAGAATATGACATAGCTCCAAGCAGCACAGATTTTGACCTTAACCTTCTCACAAAAGCTAGCTCTAGTTCTACATCTTCATCTACAGCTGCTACACCACATTTAGCAACTTCCACAATCACTTCACCTTCATATTATTCAATCACTACACCAACCTCCATAATCACTGAAGCTTCAACTGTTTCAATCTCTCCACCTTCAACTTCTATAATCACATCACTTTCAACTTCTTCAATCACTACACCTTCCATTTCTTCAATCACTACACCTTCAACCTCCACAATCACTGAAGCTTCAACTTCTTCAATCACTACACCCTCAACCTCCAGTACCACTGAAGATTTAACTTCTTCAATCACTTCACCTTCAACTCCCAAAATCACCCAAGCTTCAACTTCTTCAATCATCTCACCTTCAATCTTCTCCATCACTGAAGTTTCCATTTCTTCAATCACTACACCTTCAACCTCCACAATCACTGAAGCTTCAACTTCTTCAATCACTACACCTTTAACCCCCACAATCACAGAAGCTTCAACTTCTTCAATCCCTTCACTCTCAACCTCCACAATCATTGAAGATTTAACTTCTTCTATCACCTCACTTTCAACCTTCTCATTCATTTCAACCAAGCTTCACCAATCTTCAACTTCTTCAATCACTTTACCCTCAACCTCCACAATCACTGAAGATTTAACTTCTTCAATCACCCCACCTTCAACCTTCTCATTCACTGAAGCTTCCACTTCTTCAATCACTACACCTTCAACCCCCAGAATCACTGATGTTTCAACTTCTTCAATCGCTACACCTTCGCCCCACACAATCATAGAAGCTTCAATTTCTTCTATCACAACATCTCCAACCTCCACAATCAATTCACCATCAACTTCTTCAATCACTTCACCTTTAACTTCTTTAATCACTACACCTTCAACTTCCATAATCAATGAAGCTTCAACATCTTCTATCAATACACCTTCAAGCCCCACAATCACCCAAGCTTCCACTTCTTCAATCGTTCCAACATCAACCTCTACAATCACGGAAACCTCAACTCCTACAATCATTTCACCTTCAACTTCTTCAATCAGTTCACCTTCTATCTCCACGATCACTGCAACTACGTCAACATCATTTTTGTCTCCAGCATTGCTGCTGACAGATCAACTGCCCTCCACTTTGGTTTCCGAAAAAGCAATAGTGTTGACACAGATCTCAACTAATTCGGTGCCTTCATCTGCGACTTTGGCCACTTATCCACCTCTCTCTTCCACTATTGCTCCAACTTTGGTTTCCATATTTGCCTCAGTTTGCTCGAACTATTTTGTGTTTTGTTTCAGACAGCTTCAAGAGCATCAACAGCAGCCTCAATTCCTTCATCAACCGCCCCCAGCGATTTCAGCTTGCCTACCAGTGCTGCTTCTTCTGCAGATTCAATTTCAAGTCTTTTACATAACCTGATGTATCTCGTTCCCCCATAGAAACCTGAATACTGCAGGTGGCATCGCAACAGGACCCAATACCAGCTTTATGGCCGCAACGACTCCCTCTGGTTTTCCCACTCTTTCCCTCCACCCCCAAATAGAGCTGCTTCATTAGGCATCACGAGGCCAACTGATGCATCGCTGCCGACCGTCCCTGAAGGAAGCCTCAGCAGCCTGGATGCCTCAATCCCCACCTCTCCCCCTTCAGCCACCACTCCTACTGAAGCCAGTACTCCACTGCCGACCCTGCCGAGTACAACCAGAGCTCTCCCAACCGCCGCCAACATCACCAGATCAGCCACCACGGCGGACCTGAATTACACTCCGGGACTCAGCCTAGGCCCGAGGACGAGTCCGGATTCTCTTCTGGAAGAGACCAAGCCAACGCTGCCTTCCATACAAGATATCGCGGAACCCTTAGACTCTTTCTTGCTACCTTCTACCTCAGAGCCAATGCCTGAGCTGACCTTGGCTCCTGCTGCGGATGAAATTGTGAGCGAATCCTTGCTCTCCGTCCTCCAACCTACCACCCAAGAGCCAGTGCCAGAACCGATTCTATCATCTAGGTTCTTCCCCGTGACCCGGGATCCTTCATTCGCTGAAGCAGTGAGCCAGACTGCCTCAGTCATCGCTGACATTCCACCAGCTACTCTGCCTCTCCCAGCGCCAGCTCTCGAGGCGGAAACCGCAACCAAACTGCCGACGGAGCCGCAGCCTCTGCCCCAATCGGAGGAGCTATTGAGCAGCTCGGCGAAGGAGTTGCTGAGCTCAACCGAGGCCCAGCTGCCTCAGACAAAGGCCCCGTCTCCTGCAGACCCTCCAGCCACTCTGCCTCCGTCTTTAGCGCCAGTGGACGATTCCAGCCTCCCAGATGCAAGCGGCTCCGCGCCCAACCAAGCCCTCAGGCCCTCATCACCGATCAATGGCGGGCCCCAGCCTCCAGCCCCGAAGGCAGACCAGCCTGGTCCTAGGAGAGACTCCTCCGCGCCTAGGCCTAGGCCTAGCCACCCGTCTCAGCCCCTAGCCACCCGGCCTCCTCCAGCTTCAGCTCAACTCCCATCCGATGCCTCTCCAGTTCCCCAAGCCCAAGTCCCAGATTCAGGTCAGGCTGGACTGAGCCTCGATGCGTTTATATCGATGGCAGCTTCAGGTCAGCTTCCACTGGCACCAGTACTTCCCTCCAACAGCATCCCAGCCAGCCAACCATCACTCATACCCAGCCCCAAGGACCTCCAACCCCCGCCAGCCATCTTCTCCACCTTCCCCGGCCTTGCCCAGCCGCTACGCCAGGAAGAGCTGGAAGCCGGCATCGTATCCTTCCCTTCACTTTCCTCTCACACCAACTGCTGGACCCTTTTGCTAGGCCCAGTTCAAGCGGCGTCTGAGCGGCGAGGTACCGAGACGAAGACCACCGCGCAGCGCCCCGTCCAAATGCCCCTTTATGTCCTTGCTGGACACTGAAGGTGGAGTAGGGTTGGCAGGAGGTGGCTGGTGGAAGAGCCGCCGCCATTGCCGCCCGCTACGGACCCTCTGGCAGTGGAGGCCACCCTGCGGGAGGACATCAAGTTCATGCTGGCCCCCTTGGATCCCTCGGAGCGGCGCGCCCTTGGCGTCGATCTGCGAGAGCTCATCGTCGCTTGCCGCTACAATGGGCACGACTGCGACTTGAAAAGGTACTCTAAATCTGGTACCATTGGCAAGCCAAAAGTGGGTCTCTTTTCTCAAATTTTATAATTGCCTCGAGCAAAAAGTCAGGGAAATACATCTACTACTAGTGGAATCTGCTGCTTGGACAGTTGCATTTTGTTTTTGGCGCGCAGTTCAGTGTCTCTTTCCATGCGCGCCAAAAACAAAATACAGATGACGCAGCAGATTCCACTAGTAGTAGATGTATTTCCCTGACTTTTTGCTCGAGGCAATTATAAAATTTGAGAAAAGAGACCCACTTTTGGCTTGCCAATGGTACCAGATATTTCTTCCACTTTTAATATAGTATAAAACATATAAATATAAATTTTTAAATTTTTGGTTATATATTCATTTGTAAATTTTTTTATTAGATAAAATAAAAATAGTAAGTAAAAAATAAACTTGTTTAGAAAATTATAACAAAAATTTACAAAAACGAAAAATACAATGCAAATGTAAAAACTAACTAAAATATTTTTTAGAATATTCTTGACATATTCTCAAGGCAATCTATTTTTGGGAGAAAAAAGCTGGCCTTCCGATGGTACCAGTTGTTTTCTCAATTTTAAACACACAAAAAGAAAACTTATGCCTGAGAGGGATTCGAACCTGCCAGCTTCATATAGCTGACCAATCGCTTACACCACTACACCACTGATGCACATATTACCGCTGTTTATTTAAAGAGTTATCAATGAATTCCTACATAAGGCCCAGGGACCCGGGGAAGGGGGAAAGGGGGAAGAAATGAATACCTACTATCGTCCATTGAATAGATGCGGAGGAGGAGAAGGAGGAGGAGGAGTTCGGACAAATGGTTTTTTGCATTTTTCATGGGAAAATAAATTGTTTTATGCAAAAGTCAAAAGATAAACTATAGTCAATTCAATGTTTTTCTTTCCAATGCAAAAAGAATTAATGGAGCTTTCTGTGACGAACGGCAGCCTTATCAAAATTGAGATCTAGCAATAACCCCAAAAACGTACACCTGGGTCGAAAAGAGGGGCTGGGCGCTGACACTTCGCTAACGCTCCGTTCGCGCCAGCCCAATATCTGCTTCTTTTTCTTTGGTTTCCGGAACAAAGTTGCTCTTAAGAGGCAGTATGCGAGAGGATTGAGATGACTTGTAGGAGGGGTATTCCACTTCCGAAAAATCGAAGGTTCGAGTTGGAAGGCGTGATTGGGCCATGGTTTTGGTCCATTTAGTTGTCATCTCAGCCCAAGAAACCCTGGCCCAAAATATGGCTCCCTTGCAGAGAAATGGCCATTTTTCGAACACCTACTTTTTTGACCCTTGGACCACCGGAAAATAAAATTTTGACCAATTTCAACCAAAATTATTAAACGAAACCCCAACTTTTACATATCAATCGAACCGCAAAAATACAACAAGTTTTATGGTGACAATGATTTTTTGCAAAAGAAAAATTTTTTCAACTGATTTTTGAAAAAAACGATTTCTGCATTTTGCAATTTTGGGCACAAAAAAACTGATTTCAAAAAATGATCAAAAAATTAAAGGCTAAGACCTAGCCTATCTTTTTATTCACATTCTTGCCGTCATTTTGGTATATATTACAATGCAAATGGTGATGTGACAGTCGGAAATTTTTTTGATTGAAATTTGCAAGTCCGATTTTGCCCCTATGTTATAACATAGGCAAAAAATCACCAAAAAATTTTTGTTCTCAAAATTCGAATATTTTGGCCTGAAATGTTCTATTAGGATCCCATACACCCCGCTGTATCATTTGTTTCCCCAGATTTAGTCTCAATCTGCTCAAAGTGAAATGGCCTTTTTCCTATGCTTTAACATTGCCTATGCTATAACATAGGAAAAAGGGCATCTCACTTTGAGCAGATTGAGACTAAATCTGGGGAAACAAATGATACAGCGGGGTGTATGGGATCCTATTAGAACATTTCAGGCCAAAATATTCGAATTTTGAGAACAAAAATTTTTTGGTGATTTTTTGCCTATGTTATAACATAGGGGCAAAATCGGACTTGCAATTTTCAATCAAAAAAATTTCCGACTGTCACATCACCATTTGCAATGTAATATATACCAAAATGACGGCAAGAATGTGAATAAAAAGATAGGCTAGGTCTTAGCCTTTAATTTTTTGATCATTTTTTGAAATCAGTTTTTTTGTGCCCAAAATTGCAAAATGCAGAAATCGTTTTTTTCAAAAATCAGTTGAAAAAATTTTTCTTTTGCAAAAAATCATTGTCACCATAAAACTTGTTGTATTTTTGCGGTTCGATTGATATGTAAAAGTTGGGGGTTCGTTTAATAATTTTGGTTGAAATTGGTCAAAATTTGATTTTCCGGTGGTCCAAGGGTCAAAAAAGTAGGTGTTCGAAAAATGGCCATTTCTCTGCAAGGGAGCCATATTTTGGGCCAGGGTTTCTTGGGCTGAGATGACAATTAAATGGACCAAAACCATGGCCCAATCACGGCTTCCAACTCGAACCTTCGATTTTTCGGAAGTGGAATACCCCTTCTCTAACCTCTCGCAAACTGTCTCTTAAAGGGAAAATGAGCATATAGGAAAAAGATTGGGTGATGATTATTTCCTATCCATCGCACAGCTTCTGCTTTTATTCAATCTTGCCCAAAGATCAGGAACAAAATCAAAGAACAATTTGCAGAGACTTCTCCTGGGAGCTGAACGGAGAGTACAACAACTGCTACACCTTCAACGGTGGCTGGAACGACAGCCAGGCTGAGCGATTGGTTCAGGGACCTGGCAGTCAGCATGGTTTTTCACCTCGCTCCATCTACACCTCACCTCCATCCTCAGCCTCCCAACCTGAATCACCTTAAAGGCCTGTACATGGAAGCGGTGAGCGAGGCCAGCGAGTACATCCCCACCACGGCCTTCAACGGCGTCCGCATCGCCGTCCACCACCCGGCCTGGGACGGATTCCCAGAGCAGTTCGGACTCAACCTCGGTGTCGGCCGCCACCACGAACTGGCCATCGAATACGTTCCCTTTCCCCTCCCCTCCCTCACTCTGTCCTCCCTCAGCCAAGCCTGCAGGAGGAGACGCAGCTTTTGTCGGGTGTCTTTGCGGGGCGCCACTCCTACGGCAGCTGGTGTCAACCGCCGCAATCAGAGAAGGCCCCCGGCTTTCTGTATGAGAAGGAGTACACGAGAGAGGTCTGCCCACAGGCCTTGACATACCTGGGTCAAGGGGAGTCCATCTTGTCAGACCTGTGCTCGGAGCTGGTTCCAGAACGAGCTGATTCAAGCCTGCAACTGCAGTGATTACCGCTACCCAAGACCCGCTTCCAGGTTGACAGGTGCTGCTGAAATTGTGGGAGGTTCAGATGGAAAGAGTTTTTGAGGGCTGATGTGGAGTCCTGCCACTTCCTGGACCCCTGCTACCGAGCTTTCGCCTACAACCAGGAGGAGCGCAGCAGCTCCAGCGACACTGGCTGCAAGCCTGCCTGCCTGTTGCCCATTCCTTCTCCGCATCAATCCCCTTATACCACCTCAGTCACCTGACTATGAAAGAGTAGAAAAGAGCCTATTCCAGTCTGCCTAAGTTTTTAAGCTATTCCGTATTTTTAAAACTTAGGCAGACTGGAATGGTCTCTTTTCCACTCTTTCATTGTCAAGTGACTGAGGTAATAAAGAGGAAGAAATATGAGCACAAGAAGGGAGCTTGGTCGGCAGAAGAAGGCAAGGATTGGCAGGTACAAAGGCTATCGCGTGAAGGCCACCTCCAAGGCTGTCTGGCCCCGCTCCGAGGCACACTTCGGCTCCGCCTGCCTGAACAGGAGCGGAGTAACCGGGCTGGAGCAGTGCAGGAGCTTCTACCGACGCAACGTGGTCGCCTTCAATGTCCTCTTCGAAAGCCTGCACTACATGCTCATCCAGGAGCGTCCAAGACACTCAGTTGGCCACCATTTTCAGAAGAAGTCTCCTACCTATCCAAGGCTGTACTTAGGTTAAAAGAGCCAGGCTTTGCGTTGCTATGAGCTAGGATGAAAAAGATCGCTTTAAGCCAAAATTGGATCGACTACTTTGGTCATTCGATAATTTTGGCTAATTTTAATCCTTCTTTCCTTCTTGCATCAGCAAAGCTTCCAGCAGGCCAGAAGTGTGCAGGGCATGGAGAGCTTCATGAACATCTGCGGCGCAGTGCAGCTGTGGCTGGAGCTGAGCATCTTCGGGCTCACGGAGCTGGCTGCGCTCTCCGTCTTCATTCTCGCCTCCGCCTTCCAGAAACTTTCTGCCCAGTCATGACTTCTTCTCTTTTTCTCCGTATTTTTTGACCGTTTCTGGCTGACTCGAAAAGCTGATCGAAAATGGTTTTGAATCGAAAGCTGCTGTTCCAGTAAAGCAGGTTTCGAGTTTTGCATCCTTGAAAGGTGGGAGAATTGCTGAGCGACGAATAAAGAGATGCAGTCTACTCGAGGTTGGGTAGGTATTCCATGCACCTTTAGCAGAGCTGACTCACGTGAAAATGAGAGAAGGGGAGCAGCACTGCTGCTAATCCGATCCAAAAATGCTGCGTCAATGCAGGGCACACCTGCCACTTGAAACACCGCCAATTTGCACACATTTGCGTCATTCCCTTTTCTCTAATGCCTTTGAAGCATTTGTTTACAACGACTTAATCCAGTCATAGAAATAATTCACAAGTCATAAGATTGCTTTCTTCGCATATTCGTGATTGAAGAGTCGTTTTTTCCCCAGCAGCAGCTAGAGGAGGACGGGGGCTAGTTCTGTTTAATCAAGGCCAAAAGGGTTTTGCTTGAAAAAAGGGGCGGGATGCTAGGCTCCAGGTCCTAGAGCCGAAGGGGATTGGAAGTGGCAGCAGAGGAGAGGGGGAGGGTGGAAGGAAGGACGAGGAGATGCGTGGCGGCCAGTATATTTACTATCAGCTCCCAGGCAGCGTCCGCGTGTTTTTTCTCACGCCTGCGCGCTTTCGCCTTCCCCCACTTCAACTCCACCCACCTCCCCACTCCTGCAGCCTATTCAGCCTTTTTGCCCCCCCCATCCAGTGGCATGTTCTGCTGTTGACACAGTTGGGGGCGGGTGCAGCATTGATTAGGCCTGAAGAGGAAAGGAAGGCTGCGAGAGGGGTCAATTTGGCAAATTGAGACCTGCGGGATGGAGGAGGAGGAGCTGGGCAAAAAACTCCATGACTGCTGTCTGGAGGAGTCCAGCAGCACCCTTCCCTCCACCTCTTCCCAGAACAGCATGCTCTGTCAGGTTGGCCTTTTCTATTGTTGGCGGTAATTGGTGGCAAATCTGGGGACACCTTTATACTGACTCTCAAAAAGCATAGCTTACGTTTTGCTCAGCAGAACTGAGCCTTTGCTTCAAATGGAGTGTCCCGAGGTAAGTGAGGTCTGTGACTTTATTCCGTCATGTTGGAAATGGAGACAAAGGGGGCCTATGCGCGTGTCGCAGGCTAAGGATGGGCCACAGCGGTTGGCAAAGACAGCAGCTTTGCGAAGCGTAATGCACCTCCTCCTACCTTCCGAACATGTTCTGTACCATAGCCTGCCCGCAGTTTCTATCAGCTCCTAGGGCCTAAGGCTACTATTTTACCAGTCCACCTATCATCCCCTAACCCCTGGGCTGTCCTGCACTGCCGCTAGCGGCTCTAGGATTGGGATGGGCTCAGAGTATTGGCCTCTGAGTTGGTGCACTACTTTGCAGGCTGACCTGTCCGAATCCCTGCTGGCAGAGAGCAGAAGTGCCTTCGCCGCCTTCACGCTTACCATTCTGCACCTGGATTTCCCCGACACTCCGCACTGCTCCAACAAGTTCTGACATCCTCATTTCTTCTACTCGTGCATGATAAGAATGATCGGCAAATAACCACCCTGCAGAGTATGCCCAATTTATTCAATTCAGGATAAAAAGACCTCAGCTGTGACCTAAACCAAAGCAAGCCGTACTGTTGCAGGGAATTTCGAGTACAGACAGCGCAAATAGTGCTGGCCTATCTTCAGATAGCGTTGAAGGTGAGCTTTCTGACTCTTGAGAGTGTGAAAGGGGAGTTAAGATAGGGCGGCATTGAAGGAGGCAGAGCATCAGGTGAGGGAGATGGAAGCAGGACGTCTGGACACTGCCATCACCGATCACATAGTCCTCATCCGACACGACCCTTTCATCCGAGACAACGGCCCACACGTCCTTCTCGCCGAGCTCGTCAGCCTCTTCATTCGCACTGGTTTCTTTACAAACGCGCTTCTGCACTTCATTTTTGATCCCAATTTCTCCAAATTTCGTCCAAAAAGTCTAGTTTGAAACGGCGTGAAATTTTGGACATGACACGCTGCAGTGCTTGACTCAAAATAGCGACTTTTCAAAATAGCGAAGCAATCTGTTCCATTTATAAATTTCAGTTGAAAGGACTGCTGTGCTGGTCTGCTTCACTTTTTGCTCCTATTTTTACATTTTCACGTTGGGAGCTTTTCCAATGAGCAAAAACAATTGGCTTGTAGGCTGCTACGACAGTCGGTATCGAGTGCTGCTGCTGCACATGGCTGCACTTCTGGCGCTGAAGTTCGAGGTGGTTGAGCGCGTGGAAGACCGCGTCTCTCACCTCCTCCAAGAACAGGCCTACCAGGAGACCCCGTATCTTCATGATCCCCTCCTTCTCACAACACCATCTAACACCCCCTCCTCCTGCCTCACACATGCTCGCGCCTCCAGCCAAGCCTGTATCAGCAACGTTTTGCCCAGTGATGACTCGGGGACGGCGTAAGTTTTCTGCTGCCTTCCATGTGTGCGTGCCTCTCCCAGCCCCGTGGCCCAGACAATTTTAATCGCTGCCTTTAGAGCTCTGTCTAGCCGCCTCCTTCTCCAGTAGCCCGCCCTCTTCTCTGCCTCAGGTCCCTGGGGACCGTCCGTACGCTTCCACGTAATGCGATTCCCTAGTGCCTCTTGCAGTGTGTGGGCCCGCCTTTTCGGTTGGCATGCAGTCAGCCCACAGCCCCCCTTTTGCAGCAGTGGAGCCAGCAGTAGACGTCCAGTGGGCAGCAACATAGACGCTTGCAAAGTGAGAGATGAGAAAAAAGGGGTAAAGTTTTCCAGAGAAGCTGCGGCTGTAAGAGAGCAGCGGGAGCGGCGGAAGAAGTACCAGCGCTACGCTGCCATCGGTGTGGCAGGGGCCTTGGGCGGGACGCTTATCGGACTCACGGGTCCCTATCCCTTTCCCCTTTCAGACCCCTGTGAGAGGATGAGAGAAGGCAAGTTTCAGGAGGCCTGGCCGCACCGCTGGTAGCCATGGGCGCCGGAGCGGTCCTGGGCGGTGGTGTGGCGGCTGGCATCGCCACAACCGCTGGTGCTGCCGTCCTAGGCACCGTTGGCATCTTCAATCTTCAAAAAAATCTTCAAAAAATCTTTAAAAAATATTCAAAAATCTTTTTAAAAAACTTTAAAAAAATCTTCAAAAAACTTTAACAAATCTTCAAAAATCTTCAAAAATCTTCAAAAATCTTCAAAAAATATTCAAAAAGTATTCAAAAAGTATTTAGATCTTCGGTGTGGGTGGAGCCGGACTGGCTGGGTACAAGATGCAGAAGCGGGTGGGCGCAGTGGAAGAGTTCGTGGTGGAGACGCTGAGGTGAGTGGGAGATGAGGAGGGTGGTGAAGGAAGGTGTGAGGCTGCAGCCCGGGTCAATCGCTGCACGTGGCGATCTGTGTGAGCGGGTGGATAGAGGAGGAGCGGGAGGACGCCTTCCGCTGGGCCTGGAGGTATCTGGACTTGTCACCGGAGCAGTACTGCTTGCGCTACGAAAGTGCCTATCTGCTACAGCTCGGCAAGGCCATGGTCAGGCAGGAATTTTCCTTGTCTTTGTCGAGCAGGGTGAAGGATTGAGCAGATTGGAGGATTGAGAAAATTTTGTTTGTAGCAGAATAGGGAAAGTTATCCTCAAACTGAATCCACAATTGATTCAGCCACAATTTGCTCTTCGGCTATCAGAAAGCTAAATTTCATCGACCCTAGTCAAGGTGTTTGATGGGCAAGTGGAGGAGGAGGAGTTGCAGGACTACTTTGGGTCGATAGCGCTGTCGGTGGCGGTGCAGCAGACGCTGATGGAGACGGCGCTGGCGACGCTGGTCTCCGCGGTGGCCTGGCCGATGGCCCTCCTCTCCATCGCCTCCGCCGTGGACAACCCCTGGAACACGTGCCTGAGAAGAGCCCAGGAGGTCGGCCAGCACCTCGCCAACATTCTCCTCACCCGCCAGCAAGGCCAGCGCCCCGTGTCCCTCCTCGGCTTCAGCCTCGGCGCCCGCGTCATACACCACTGCCTCCTGGAGATGGCTCGCCGCCCGCATCACCAGGGTTAATTTACTATACACCCCTTCTACTGCATATCATCATGCGCCGTCTATGTCCTGGCATTTGGGAGAATTCTTTTGATTGCTTTTGGTTTTTAAATTTTTAAATTTTTAAATTATTAATTAGAGTTATATTAATTTAAAATTCAAAATAAAAACTTTAAATTAAAAAAAAACTGAATTGCTAAACTGCTAAATGTTGGACTGCAGGCATAGTGCAGGACGTAATACTTCTGGGCGCTCCCATCACGGGCTCGGCCAAGGAGTGGCGCAGCATCGCCACCGTCGTCGGCGGCCGCATCATCAACGGCTACTCTCACGTTACCTTCCCATTCCCAGTCCATAGTAGAGAAATGAGAGTAGCCGCCTCGTAGAAAGACGTCCTGCTCAAGTTCGTCTACCGCACACTGAACGCCCAGTACTCGGTCGCCGGCATCGCCCCCGTCACCGCCTCCGGGGAGCCCAAGATCCGCAACGTCGACCTCAGCCACATCATCTCCGGACACCTTGTGTGCCTCTTCTTGACAACCAACAATTTTTTCAGCATTTCCCATTGATCTTTCGGTTGCTAATTTTGTTTTTTCAACATCTAAGAAACTTCCCATTGTCTTGAAAAAATGAAAAATCCTTTTGTTGCTAATCTTTCAAAAAAAAATCTTTCTAAAAAAATCTTTCTTTTCTGAAAACATTGAAATCAGAGTATGTTTTAGGAGTATCGGCATCGTCTGAAAGAAGTGCTGGACGAGATCGGGATCAAAACTCGCCCTAGGGAGCCTAGCCTGCCCACGCGTTCATTCGCAGCCATCAGCCAGTCCAATTCCTTCCCGGTGCCCAAAAGGCAGCCAGCATCTTCACAGCCGCCAAGGAGTGCCAGTTCTGAGTTGGTACGCCAGCAGGACACTGCCAGTGATACAAGCCATGCCAGAGATGTCTAGTCATGTGATTTGTATTGTCTGTGATCGGTTGTGAGCTAGAGAAAGTGCATAGTTGGCTAAAAGGGCCTCAATGAAAAAGAAGCAAGAATTTGTAAGTGCCAAATAGAGCAATGAGCAACAAATATGTTTGGAATCAGGGCTGAGGCTAGGACATCGTCATCATCTTCACGAATTCTTCGTAATCGATCTACGATGCAAATAATTTTGTACACAGAGCCGAGTTTAATGCAAAAGAACTGCTTACGTCACCGTCGCCATCAGCGTCGATCTTCAAAGACAAGTGTAGAGGAAATGGAAGAAGGATGAGCGAAGTATGCAAAGAACCTCGGAAATCATGACGTCCACCTCTTCCGAGCTGAAGCGCATGCCCAGGTGCATCATGAAGTAGCGAAACTCGGTGGCCAGTATCACTCCCTTGCCCTGCTTGTCGAACACTCGGAAGGCCTTAAAATTAACTCTAATCTTTCTATTTCTTATCTCCCATTGGATATTCAATCTGGCAAAGAAAGCTGAAGCCGGACCTCGCGAATCATCTCGGAGTCCGTCTCCTTCATCATCCGCTTCATCATCACACAGAACTCGGGAAACTCGATCTGCCCGTTGCCGTCGATGTCGATCTCGTTGATCATCTCTGCAACCCTTCTTCTCCACACACTTCAGCTTCCATATAAGGTAAGAGACCAATGAGCTCCTGCTCCGTAGGGTTTTGTCCCAAGCTCCGCATGGCGATGCCCAGCTCTGAGCAGGAGATCGTTCCGCTACCGTCCTTGTCGAACATCTGTCAGTCATTTATCCTAGACAGCTGTTCCCTGCCTTTAGAGGCGACAGGGAACCTGGAAAGCCTCATGGAACTCGTCCAGCTCCTCTTCGTTCAACGTCTTCAGCACCTCTTCGGAGAGCTGCAAGGCGAATTGGCCATTTCTTGTCTACCGGGCCAGAATGAAATGAGAACAAAGCTTCTGTCAAATTATTTTTGTTCCAAAAAATGAGAACCTGATATTTGATGCTGAGCTGTTCGGTCTCCGGGCTCTTGAGTGCCGGCCCGCCGAAGCCCATGCTGAACGGCAGCTTAGGCATCCTGGGACCCCTTTGCCTCTGTCGCGCCAAACAACCCCCGGCCACTGTTTAGCCTAATTGGCTCCAGCTGCACCACTGCCCCCTAATGGACCTCGCTAGCCTGCCCACTTTTTCACCTTGCGATAATAATGCAACAGCAAATGAGAAAACCACTGTATTTCCCTCTTTTTTGGATAAAATGTACCAAGCTCGCTTTTTGCTCAGTCATCGAGAATGAAAGTTTTTATAAACTAAATGAAAATTGTTATAAGGTCTTGCCTATGATACTTTAGTCAATCCTGTTCCCAAATGGCATACAACAAGAACGCCAATGCCAAAGCATGGCATAAGAATGGAGTGAAGAAGAAGAAGTCTCCAACCTGGTGCCAAACATGCTGGCAAGCGTTTGGACGCCTGCAAAACGGAAAGCCTTCCTCAAGTGCCCTGGACGGAAAGGGGACAGCCTTCAAGCCGGCTCAGGGGTCACCCGGATTACAAGGCATAAACAATGAGCTTAAAATCATTGTCCTCCAACCTGGCTACTAGCAGGGAGGGCAGCTGAAGCGCAAGAGGCCTAGAATCGGGTGCGGGGAAAAGAAGGGCAAAATGAAGTTGAGAGGCTGCAAAAGGGCGCCCTGAAGTGACGTCTGAAATCAGACAGTTGCCCATTGACTGGCGTGAGGGAGGAATCGTCTTTTTTTTGCCTCCCCCCACTAGCCTGCAGAAATTTGTCTTTGCCCCCCACCCATCGCAATTGACTTCTCGTTGAATTGAATGTTGCCGAGCTTTTGGGCGGGGCCGTGTCCTGCGTTTTTCGAAATAAGCAGATGATTGGAATTTTTTTTCCGATAATTTATAATTTCTGTTAAATGTTTTCCTTAAAAATGTAAGCAGCCGATGGGAGATTGCGCATGAAATGGTTTGATAAAGCAGCGGCGGACATCTAGACGCAGTGCTAAGAAAATGAGAAATAAACGAAGTGATCACCTGTGTTTTTCGCCTCAGCTCGTTGGTTTCCTCAGCGTTTACCGAGGAGAGTTTCAGTAGATTTGAATCCTGGCTAGGATTGGCATTTGCTGGCTTTCCTTGCTTGGCACCCATTATACAGCCTACTTCGATAGAAGTTGATGGAAAATTTGAGTTATGTGAAGTGTACGTAAAAGGAAATGTAACGGATGTTCTTGATGGGCGCGACTCAGGTTTGTTTTTAGTTTTGTGACCTATGCTTAGTGCTGACAATTTCATGAGTCCTCAAAAGAAAAAGTTTTTAAATATAGTGCACTAAGGCTCTTTTGTTGTAATATCTTGGTTTTTAGCGCAGATAATCTTAAATAATTTATAGGTCTGATTAATTTTTATTGTTGTTTTTCATCATACATTCGAAAAGTGGGTTTATGGGCGGCAGGAAGCGGAAGCACCCCTCTTAAACCACCATTTTAAAATTTCCCAATCAGGGTCACGACCCACAGAGCTTTAATAAAAAAAAAGTGGGTTTAATTGCAAATCCTGTATATTATTTTGAGTTTTGCTTGCGGGGGCTTTGGCTAGGTGCTGCCGGGTGTTTTGTTGGGCGGCGGCTCAATAGTTTGTCTGGATTGGTCTGGGCTTCGGCGGGGGGCTTTGTGGGGCTTTGTTTTTGGCCGTGTAGGGTGGGGCGGTTTTTGCCTGTTGCTGGGCTCTCGGCGGGGGCTCTGGGGGGGGCGGGGTTCGGGCGGGGGGGGGGGCGGCGCCGGCCCCGGGGACCCCATAAACTTTTTGTGGACAGTGAGTTTAGATGAAAAATTTAAGAGCCTAAAACTTTTTAAAAGTTGATTTTTGCATAGGAAAATCTAAAATAAACAGCATGAAACTGAGACCAAACTATTAATTTGATGAAGAGCAATTAATTGGCAAATTGTTGTGTATGTTGTGTAGGAAAAATAAAGCATAGAACGATAAGATTTGACTCAGCATCATTATTGAATATTGGTTTTGAAACGTACGGTTTAGCAGGTAATTAATTTAGCAGGCAAACCATTTAAAACCAATTTTGAATTATGCGAACTCGATTGAGTTTTAGATAAGCATAAAAATCAGCATACAAAACAGACGACGGAATCACAATTCCTCACTTCTCTGATAAATAGTCCGCGAAATTCCTTCTTTTATAATCCGTTTTGTTGGGACATATCTCGGCTGCAATATATAACAGGCTACAAAAAATAAGCGTGACATTTTACGCGACGTAGTTTGGCTTTCAAGCAATATAGAAAATTATCATCAAATTAGGAAATCAATTTAAACCTTAATCAAAGTGAAAATATCTTCACCAAAAACTGCCGAACCTTTTTTGGCTTCGGCTTCTCCTTCACCTCCGTCTGCTTCCCGCTCTCGTCATATTTGACAAAGCCACAACGGTGCTGACAACGCTCCTGGGTGTCAAAGAAAACGTCGGGCAGTTTCTCGCAGGTTCGCAGTGCCATGCATTCTCCGCCTTTGCCCAGCCTCAACAGTCCATTTGTCTTCAAAGAAGCCAGAGGGAGTGTGTCCAGAGGCACCAATTCTGGGGCATCTGAGTGTACTTGTGACCCTTGCGAAGGCAGGTGTTCACGCCCTGTGCCAGTCGCTCTAGCTGTTCCGGCGTCACGTCGCAGGTATAGCCTTGAACTGCCTGATGAGCCTTTGAGTAAATCGGCCCATTGGTTGCTGCCAAAGCCTAACCTTGCCTAAAAGGAGCAGTCCAAAACTGGACAACAGAAGCTGAGGGTGCATTCTGAGGTTGCGTGGGGACATGTCCATTTGATGCATGAGCTGAGTTTAAATGAAGGAAATGGGCAGACCGAAGATGGCCTAATCCCTGTCCCAGTTGCTGTCGCACATGGCTGTATTGCTCGGAATTCTCATCGCTGGTTGTAAGCCTTAGAACCGTAGCCAACCTAAGTGCTCATATGGTTTGCCGAGTACCACTTCTTGCTAAAAAAAATATTTATAGTTGCAATATTTTGGTTTTGAAACAATTTCAAATTCAAGTTAAAAATTAAAATTTTCCAACTTCTTATGATGAAATTTTGAATAAGGTCAATAAAACCATTCAGTTCTATAAAATGTACAAGCTAGGATTGAACAGAAAGCGTTTTGTCGAATAATTTGTAAGATTGCTCATGATGATGACCAGACACCCATGGTTTTATGAGTAATTCTGAGACATCGGACATATGTCTTTTTGGGACTAACTGTTCAGAGCAGATTGCCGAATATCGCAGGCTGGAGCCCCCACTTATTGTTATTTTCCCAATTGGAATTTTGGTTGCAATATTCGTATCTTTCCTTTGCTATCTCCGATTGCGTAGATTCTACCGGACTTGTTGTCTTCCCTGTGCACCATGTTGTTATCTGCTATTTTCAAGGTGATTGTAAACGTCGAAATATAGCGAGGCAAAAGAAGCCCCCCCCGGCCCCTTTCTCCCCCCCGGGCCCCTCTTTCAGGTCCCGGGGGCTTAAAAAACACCAAAAAAAAAATTTTTTTTTTGCGGGACGACTTTTGAGGGCAGGCAGCATTGGGACGATGGCTGTAGGAGGGTGACATGGTTGAAATCGAGAAATTGAGATCCCTTTCGTGGATGAGACGAAATGGTGCTCTGCAGTAACAACTAGCTCCTATGCAAGACTTGTGCTAGGTATGCTTCGGTTGTGAACCAAAGACGAATGAAATGGCGTGTGGTGGAGAGATGAACATCTTCGAGGGGAGCATCGTCGTGGACACCAAGATCAACATCAAGCCACCCAAGTTCAATTCAAACCAGAGGTCAGCCTATCTCAGTCTCAGTATGACTTTCATTGACTGAAATCAGGTAATATTATCGATTCAGATGGTAGTTCCCATCGCACCGCCAGACAAGGCTGCCTTCAGCAGCAGCAGGCCATTGATCATATTGTGGAGAGTTTGGCGTTCAGATTCTGTCATTAGAGCAATTGTTCTAGTCAATGTTTTATTGCACAAGTCTATAGGTGGAGGTGAAGATGGCTAAGCGTCTGGATATCAAGGACACAAAATGTATCAACTTATATCTGGTACCATTGGCAAGCCAATAACAAGTCTTTTTTCTCCCAAAAATTCCAATGCCCCGAGTTCAAAGTCTATGAAATACATCTATTACTAGTGGAATCTGCTTCAGGGACAATTGCAATTTGTTTTAGCGCGCAAATTCAGTAGCTCTTTATACTGCAGTGCAGACTAAACCAAAATGCAGGTGGCTCAACAGAGTCCACTAGTAGATGTATTTCTTAATCAAATGATCCATGTCCAAGGACCCGGGGTTGGGGGCGTGGGGGATAAAATGAATGCCTACACCCATTCATTAGCAAATACGAAGGAGCAGCAGGAGCAGCAGCAGCAGAAGGATTTCGTACGGCAGCAGCTAGAATATAATCAATTTTAAGATCTAGCATTAACCCCAAAAACATACACCAACAAGACTAAAATGATACAGCATGCAAAGCTTATGAATTTTCAATCATCAAAAAGAAATAGACAAAAAAAAATTTCCAGAAAATTTCCTAAAACACGTAATTCTTCGATTTTTGAATTTCACTTTTGTTCTAAAATGAGAACACTTCAAAGTTAGCAATGTCCTGGTTTTGAACGTTTTCTGGAGGTTTTTTGGAAATTTCTAAAATTCTAAGGCAAAAATCAAAATTTCAGGATTTTGTTCATCTGCAGCAGCTTAAAGGGAAAACACCATGGGTTGACACCATCACCGATCCCACTCATTTTTTTTCTATGATACAGGGGGGGGAGGCCTTTTCCGTACGGCTAACTTTAACAAGGTATTCTTGGCTGTTGCAAGAGTGGGCTTACTTCAGGTTCCACCAGATAAACTAATGCAATTCAGAGTTTAATGAAAAAACATGAATTTATAATATTTAAATTTTTGAAAGAATTTGAAAATAGATCAGAATGATTGGGTTTTGTGAGCACAAAATCTTTTTTTAGTCTAGTGGTTGAAAATGCTGGGTTTGATTTTGTGGTTTTTGGAAAATATAAATAAATGTATAAGAAAAAGAATAAAATAAAAAATCACATTTCTTGTCAAAAGGTTTGATTAAATTTTGTGCCTTTTAGTTTTATTTGAATTTGGGTAATTTCATAGTATATATAAAATGTAATAAATATAATAATCTTAAAATTGAGAAATGAAACAATTTATTAGAGATTATGGTAAATTATAGATTGAAATACGTATATTTATATTTGTATTTCTATGAAAATATTCTGTATTTCATATATTTGTATTTCCAGATGATACTTTGCTTTGCCTTCGCGCAGGCATATTTTGTCTAAATCGATTGTGCCATAGTTTATGGTCGGAGGCTAGCCTCCAAGGAGGAGGCTGGTTTAAAATAATTTGAGTTTATGGTGGAGGGGATCTGGAGGAGTCCTCGATTTATGAAATAGTGGGGGTGGTCTAGGGCCCTCGGTCCCAGGTGGCATATATGATATATGTGAGTTTAGAAAAGAAATATCGTCGTGCTCAGCTTGAATTTCTTTTAGAATATGTATTGTAATTAATGAAATTTTGAAATGATGTGAAAAGATTCTAAATTTGCTAGAATGACCATAATTTGTATATGCTTGTTTTTGTGGTTGCAAAAAATGTTGAATTTGAACTTATTTTTTATTCAGCATACTTGGTCCTTTCTGCTCAAATAGTTTTGGCTTCTTCGCTGCTTCTCTCATATTGTTTGCTCTTCAAAGGGAGAGCATGAAAGGGAGCAAAAAGGGAGGTTCCTCAGGAGAGGGGCTGCAGGGATGCAAATAAGAGGGTGTCCTGGGGGCGGGGCTCGGGGCTACTTGCAAAATATGAGTTACTCTAAAGTTGTTTGTATGGTGTGGGCTTATGCCCCCGGGCTAGGGCCCGGGGCGAGGCCCGGGGCCGCGGGGGGGGGGCCTGCAAAAAAGTGCTCATCACAATAAAACCCAACGTTTTTGAACCTGATATTATTCACTGCATAATTGATGAGCTAAACACAAGTCGTCTTCTGCAACGCTTAATTGACGCATAATTTTAATTTGGAGGGTGTTTTCAATTGGCATAACTGGTATAAGTAACCGAAAAGAAAGAGGGTGCTAATTGAAGGTGAGGGATGGTCTGCTTTTGGAAATGGTGTGGCTGATAGCCATGAAAATGGTGGAGGAGGGGAAGGGAGAAATGGAGGCACTTGTGGAGCTGGCGGAGACTAAGTAGGTGGATGTCACATTTGATCCAGAATTAAGCATTGAGCTCAGAAGTTGTATGTTGCCTCACATTGTAAAGTCATATTTAATTCCGGACCAAAAGCTGTTCTGCGAAAGGATTTTCAAAGATGCGTTTCCATAAAACCATCGTATTTCGGTGGTTGCTTTCAATTTGATGATACTAAATTAGCAATGAGCATAGCTAATGAGCAATAGCGAAACGTCGCTTTCATCAAAAGTTGAGCATTCTATCTAGAAGCCTCTAGAAACATGGATAGAAGGAATGGCTGGGTGTCGAGTTCGTGAGCGCCAGAAAAAAACGGAAGCAAAAAACGGGAGTTTTGCACGAGAATTATAAGATGCGCGGCATTTGCCAGGTCCCAGAGCGATCGGCAGGCACCCAAATGCTGGCTGGCATTCAAACAATGCGCGCACAGGGAGAGCTCCCAGCCCTGGCTACACCCCGCCCGCCCTCCTCCCCTAACCCCCAATCCTCTCCCTGTACAATCTGCGTAGGTACATTGCCCCAAAGCCACCGCCGCCCCTCCCCCCAACCACCACTGCCCCCCAGCGCCACGATGCCAGACTCCACCCCCTTCCGGAAAATCCTCTCACCCTCCTCACAGTTCATCTGCTTATTGCTTTGCAATCCTATCAGTTTAGCTGGTCTAATATTAGCCTGAAAATTAGCATAATAAAACAACCTCATGAGTCCTCGATGACTGGCCCTTTTGCGTATACCCAGTAGGATGGTCTGGGGGGGTGTGCCATCTGTCGCGGAGATTACAAAGCTGCCGCTGTATCCCCTTCTTGCCCCAGTGCCCCTCATTCTTCCCCCAACTAATAAAGCGATCCGGGGACATTGTAGCGAGCAAAAGGATGCAGACGCGGGCAGAGAGGCCATGAAATGATCTCAACTGATGCCCTAGCCAGCTGAGGCGATGCCGCTGGAAGTGTTGGCGGTGAGCGGTGGCCTGTGGGCCGTCATCCTGACCACCGCCGCTTTCACCGTCAGTCTGGCCAGTGGCCTGGCACTCTGTGCCTGCTGCAAGTGCTGCGTCGGCAAGGTCAAAGTGTAAGCGCTTTGCTCTCTAGCCTACTCTGAAGCCTATTCTAATACTGCTGATCCCAGGGGACAGGACAGAGGATCGCTATCCTACTCAAATAATAGTCCTCTATCCTGTCCCCTGGGATCAGTAATACTAGAATCCTGGCACTCTGGCAGAGTAGACACGAAGCCAGCAGCTTACCTGCAGGCCCGTGGATGAGGAGGAGGAGGACGTGGAGGCGGCTCGGCCCACCCGCATCATCCCCGCCGTCCGCTACGCCAAGGGCAGGGCCCCGCCTACCGAACCTGCCAAGGTACGCTTCCTCTTCCCTCGTCTTGGCCTAAGAGATCGGCAATGGCAGACGACGGTGGGGAAAAGCAGCGGAGCACCGCGGAGCGGTGAGACAGGTCCGCTGCTGTCCACTCGGGCACTGCCCACGCCCCCGGCCACGGGCACCAGCCAGCCCTACCCAGCTCGATCAGCGGAGACTGCCGCGGCCTTGACAAGGGAGAGCAGCGCCTCAGAGCTCTACGCGAGCGTGGACAAGCCGAGCAGGAGCTCTGCCAGGAGGTATCAGACTAGGTCTGACCAATTGAATGTAAAAAAAGAGGATGGGCGGCTTGAAAGGGAGGACATGTACGCCTCCATTCCGGCCAAGGCGAGCCGGACGAGAGGCGGCGCTGACGAGCCGGACGCTGTCTATGGGCCACCGGCGGCCAGGGAGCGCCTCTACGAGTACCCTGTCTTCCGCAATTCAGTACTCATTCTCTCCCTTTTCTGCTCCTGCTTATTCTACCGGGACGGAAGGAAGTCTCCATCTGACAATTTTATGGCTGGTGTATTGAAAACGGATGAAGACTTCCTTCCCCTCCCGGTAGCCTTAGCCTGGGAGAGGGAATAGGGAAGGAGTGAATGAATGCAGGAGGACGGGAAGGGCTCGGGCATCCCGCTGGTCAGCCGCCCGCCGCGAGTCTACGACCCCGACGAGGCCCAGGAGAACCTCTACGAGGGCATCGGACGTACCTACCCCTTTTCGCCTCCCCTAAAGAGTTCCGGCCTTGCAGCCTCTTCCACCAGCTCGGACCTGGACCCCCGCTATGCTCGCATCAAGGAGAAGCCTGAGCCTCGCCAGCCCCCCGAGCTCTACGACGGAGACGACGACGGCGTCCTGGACCATCTCTATGCCCAGATTCGGTGCTGCTCCTTTCCTGCTTCCTCTTTTCTCTCCCCTACTAGAGATAAGAGTTTGAGGGAAGGGGACGGGAAGAGCTCCGGAGAGGAGGCAGCCGGGAGGTCGGCTGTAAGTGGAGGCGCTCGCTCGCTGCCTGGAGGAGAGCGGGTGCTGCCGCGCTACGAGGATCGTCTTCGCGGCTCCAGCTCCGCCTCCAGCGCCCAGTCCCGCGAGGCGCCCTACAAATACATCACCGTTGGCCTCATTCCCCTCCTGTCCTCTCAGACTCCTCTGCTGCCATCCTCCCTTCTACCCCTCTTCTCTGCAGACAATGAGCTGAAGCTGATAGTGTCTATGATTGGGAGGTGCGAGAGCCGGTGTCGGCGCTGCGGGAGCGTCTGGGGCGGGCGGAGGGTGGAGGAGGAGGCGCACGGCCGGCTGACGGCCAGTCCAGCCACTACTACTCCACCATCAGCGAGCACTCCTACGAGGCCCTCCCGCCGCCTCCCACTACTGCCCCTCACCCAGCCTCCACTGCCCCAAGTCGCCCCCTCAGCTCATTCGATGGCCTCTTCAATGCCGATAGAGAGCTGCAGGTAGAGGAGGGGAGGAGCATGTGACGCGGTTGGAGATTGAAACAACGGCCGGGAGCGGCAGTGCAGCAGAGTCCGGACCGCCAGCGCCCATCCCTCGACCGCCCACCAGTCCTATTCCGCCCAGTCCTGCCTCCCTGCCCAGAAGGGCTCACACAGCATCGCCTGGTTTACTTGCTTGCCTTTTTCTCCTGCTTCTTCATTCTTTGCAAATTTGGATTAAATAAAAGGTTGTGAAATTGCAAATGCCTAAAATTTTAGCTTTTGAAATATTTTGAAATATTTTGTGGCAATCTAAATTGTGCACTGTAGCTGACTGCTCTTGATTGCAAAATGTATTTGCTACATGATTGCAGAAACGGGGAGGAAGCTAGTGGGCGAGGAAGCGGCTGGCTCTCGGCTGTCCAGATCTGAGCACCCGGAAAGACATGGTTGGTGTTTGGGGGGCTATATGAAAAGCGACTCCACAGTGGGTGGGAGACGGAAAAACACACGTGGATAGAGAGCTGTGGATATTGCTGCGTTGGGGAAATAGCGGCAGCTGGCCTAGCCGCCTGCTTTTGATCGCAGCCCGCATGCGCTGAAAACACGCTCCCTATATTTGCCTGGCCCAGCTAGGTGGGGAGGCTGTCCACAGCTCCCAACATTTTCGCTTCCTCCCCTTCATAACCCCAAAGCCCAACGGGTGCTGCCTCTGGCGTTGAGCAAATTTCAAGCAAAAGGCAGCTCAAAAATTAGCAAATATTACAAAAAAATTTAAAAAATGACACAATTTTTTATTCGAAAACCTCCAGGGCTTAGGCCTTAGAAAATATTGCTAATTTCTCAATTGCTCTGCTGGTATAAAATACCACAGCAAATATGAGACTAAAATTTCAACAACTCATGCACTGCAGGCTCTCGGTCCCCAGAGGCCGGCAGCGGAGCTCAGAGCCCCAGCGAGCTTCGTCAGCGTCTAGCGGAGCGACGCGCGGACTTCCTCCGCGGCACCAGCGCCCAGCCATCCCCCCTACAGACCCCCGTCTCACCCTGGCATCGTCAAGCCTCCCCCTCTCATCCCCTCCCTCCAGCCTCCAGCAGCAGTCCTCCGGACTCCCAGCGCTGGCAGCAGCGACGCCTGGACTTCCGACAGGCCCAGGATGAAAGCTTCCAGACAGCCGAGGATGCGAGTTTGGAGCGGGTGGGCGGAGGGTCTTCTAGGGCCTCGCCCACCCTGTCCGCCTCCCAGGAGAGCTTCGAGACGGCGGAGGACCGGGAGGATTTTCGAGACGGCGGGCCGGCCGGGCCCCCAAGCCAGCAGCAGTCCAGCAGCGCCCTACAGCGTACTCGCCCTCCGGCCACCGGCGCCCATGACACCCTCAGAGCTTCTTCTGCAGCCAGCAGCCAGCCTGAGTCTGCCACGCCTCGCCAGACGACTCCTTTGAGCCAGGAGAGCGCCGCCCGCCTTCATAGATCGCAGCCAGGGGTCAGAGAAGAGCCCCAGGGCACCGACCAGGACAGCAGTCGCACTCTCTCCCGGGCCAGAGCCGAGACTGACAGCCAGACGAAAGGGAAGGAGGAGCTGGGCAGGCGGCCGCCGGAGCAAGCTGGGAAGACGGCATTAGACCGACGATGGGGACGAGAAAGCGGCCAGATGGAGCCAGGCTCTGGTCCAGCTCACAAGGAGACGCCGATAGACTCCGCGTTCAAGCAGCAGCAGCGCGCTGATCAGTCGGACTCAGGGCAAGCTGGCCAGCCGTACGCCTCTAAAGACAGCGTCCAAGTGCACCGACTGGCTCCCTCGGAGCAGAGCAGGGCAAGGCCTGGGCTGGAGGACAGATGGAGGTCGGACGGCCAGACATCGGAGCGAAGACGAGCGGAAGCGGCCAGCGATTGGAGCCAGCAGGACTCCGGCTTTGAGTCCAGTGCCCTGGACAGCAGATCGGGCTTCACTAGCCCTCACAGCAGCGCCCTTCACAGCCCTGCTAGGCCTCAGCCCTCCCAGCCACAGCCATCGGAAGATTGGAAACGGAACAGAGCAGGAGGCAAGAAGGAAACTCAGCCTGGAGCCACTCCAGGGGCGTCAGCTGAGCCATGGAAGCAGTACTCTGACAGCAAAGAAGGGCAAAAGAAAGGAGAAAAGGAGGAGAAAGAGAAGGAAGAAAGAGCTGCGAAGAGCTGGGATGCCTTCCGACCCTATGAGTGGCTGCAAAAGACAGGAGATGATGAGCGTCAGACAGACGGGGACCAAAAACCCACCCACACAGAGGCCTCGAAAACCCCTTCTGCATCCTCTGAGAAGCCAGAAAAGCCGCCAAAAGCTGGTCGGCCTCCAACCGAACCATCCTATCCAGAAAAGCAAGCGGAGACTGAAGAATCGAAAAGTCAAGAATTCGCCAAGGCCAGAGACAGTCAGCAACCCTACTCTTGGCTTAGGAGGCAAACAGATGTCAAGAGATCAGAAGAAACGGAGGACGAGTCAAAGGGAAGGCAGGAGAAGCCTAGCCCCTACTCAGCCTCAACCAGTCCCTACAGTTCCCCTGATAAAGCGGAACAGCGCCAGGAGAGTCCTTCTCACCCCGCCGCCCAGCCCTACCCTACTAGGTCTCAGCAGTCCTCCAAAGACCCAGCAGCAAAGCCGATAGAGATTGAGGAAGCCAAAGAGGTGGAAGAAAAACCCGCCAAGACTCCAGACTCCTCCAAGCCAGCCGAAAGCTACTGGCCCTACTCCTGGTTCCGAAAGCCAGCGGAGGCCAACCAAGAACAAACAGCAGCCGACCAGCCAAGCGAAAGCCAGAAAGCCAGTCCCAGCTCAGCTTCATCCAGCCTGCAGCAGAAAACAGCAGCTAATGACAAAGACGAAAAAGATGAGCACCAAACAGACGGAGAGCAAAAGCCCGGCCAATTGGATGTCTCCAAGTCGCCTACCTCGCCTGAGAAATCAGAAAAGCAGCAAGAGAGTCCAGCAAGAGTCTCCGGTCAGTCCTACCCCAGCTCCCAGCAGCCTGAGTCAGAGGACAGCAAAGCCCGACCCTCTCCACCAAGCTCCCGGGAGCAAAGGAGAGGGCTGGGCGACAGCGGGATCGCCGAATCGGCGAGAGACGGCGAAAAGAGCCAGCCCAGCTCCCCAGCCGAGTTCTGGCAGTCTGCAGCTTCCGACAGCGGCATTGAACGCTCCTTCACTCGCCCCGCCCCTGCCTACCACCCCTCTGAGGCCCAGGACTCCACTGCCCCTTCAGGCCAGCGTCCTGAGACCGAGAAGAGCCCTAAAGGGACAGTCTTTGGGGCCCAGAAAGAACCGCAGCCCAGCTCAACCAAAGAAGAAGGGCAGCAGCCACGGCAGCATCGCAGTCCACTGGAAGAGGCAGAGGAGGCCAGAGAAAAGGCCGCATCTTCTGTCCAGCGCTACCAGCAGCCAGACGGTAGCCAGAACCAGGATCTTAGGAACCCTCTAGAGTCCGGACCTAGAAAGACCCAGGAAGAGCCTAGCCCTACTGGCAAAGAAGGACACCACAGTCGACTGGATCAGTCAAAAGAGGAGGCAAAGAAGGCCTCTACCTCCTCTGTCCAGCGCTACCAGCGCCAAGACAGCCCCGACACCATGGACACCTACCAGCCCCTGCCCAGCTCAGATGAAGAGCAGCAGCCCCGAGTCCATCGCAGCAGACTGGCAGAGGCGGAGGAGGCAAAAAACTGGCCTCGGAGGACGAAGCCAAAGCCTCCGTCCTCCTCGTCGCCGTCGCCGCCACCCTCTGCCGCCACCTACGATCACACCGCCCCCCACATCACCCCTGACCACCTGCTCCCGCGCCCCACCTCGCCCCTACAGGACGCCAGCTGCCAGACCCAGTCCTCTCCTCCTAGACACCACGTCGCCATCGGCACTGGCCAGCCTCCAGCAGCCTTCCGACAGACACAGACAGATGCCAGCCCTCCGGAGCAGCGACGCTCCCTGCACCAGTCACCTACGCGTACCTTCGAGATACCGCCCGCCAAGGGGATCGGACGGCAGGCTGCTGCCAGCCAGACGGGCCAGGAGCAGAAGAGGCGATTGCAGCCGTCCCCGCCGCAGCTGCTGGAGCTGGCGCCCAGTTCCGGTGGGACCTCCGCGGGTGCCCAGACCCAGGGGCCGGCCTTCAGTCGCTCTCCGGTGGAGGCGTTGGAGTTGGCGCCGCATTTGGCCCGCCGGCAGAGCTCGAGTGGATCCTCGCAGTACGGATCGGCGCCGGAGGAGTTCGCCAGCCAGGGTCTGGCTGGGAGGAGGCCTGAGGATGAGGAGGCTCTCACGCCCACCAAGGAGTCCCTGCGATCCCCAGAGGATGGTAGAGGACTGGAGGAGGATGGCGGAGGGAAGGAGGAGCATCAGAAAGCAAGCCAATCTGTGGACGAGTCCAGCCACTACAGCACCGCGCCTTCTGATTGGAGCAAGGAGGAGGGCAGAAAGGGAGGAACTGGCAGAGAAGCAGAAAGAGAGGAGCTGAGGAGGAGGGCGTCGAGAGGGGAAGGGAGGAGAGGCAGGGAAAGCCTGCGCCATGCGGACTCCCTGGACGAAGGAGGCGAGGGGTCGGTGAGAAAAGAGCGCCAGCCTGCTCAACATCGCCCAACTGCCGCCAAGACACTGCCTCAGCATCGGGTTGGCATTCTTTTTTAGAGCGTGCATAGGGAAGCGTTTCAAAATCTTTAAAGTTTCAAGTTAACTAGCGATTATCAAGGCATACGATGCTTTTTATTTTGGAAAAGCTTCGGCTACAAGTTCAATATCAAACGAGCAAAAACGTCGCCCACTTTTCCAAAATACCCATTTATTCTATACTGTAGGCAGAGCTTTTTCTTAGACTACCAAACTAGAAAAATAAAAAATGGCATATTTAAAAAAAGAATTTAAGGGCACACATTTATTATAGTTAACTTTTCCGCAAAACCTCTCTCAAAAACTCAAATAAGATGACTCTGATAAATTACATCATACTAAGATAAATCAAATTTTAAAAAACTAGAAAAATTATAACACCAATTGTTCCCAGTAGGCAAATAGGCCAAACACAGGTGCCGGGCCTGGAAGGCCTCTCGGACGACAGTTTGGCCGGCAGCGAGCGGGACAGCCTAGAAGCCGGCCGCCCCCGTCCTCCTCTGGCCAGTCTGGAAGGCTCCGAGGATCTGTTCAGCGGGAGCGAGCGGTGCTTCTCCCCCGCCCAATCCGTGGACCTGGCCGCCTTCCTCCGCCCGGAGGAAGAGCAGCAGCTCGTCAAGGTCGTCGACCGACGGGGCCGCGGGCGCAGTGCCGGCGGAGGACCCAGCTCCATCGGACACTTCCCGCCGCCATCATCGGGCCCGGCTGTGAGGCGGCCTGGGGAGCAGCAGCGAGAAGCCAAGCCAGTTATGCCGGGTTGGAGATGGCGCTGCTTTTGATGCTTTTCACTCATGCATTTCATTTTCAATCCTAGTCCACTTGCTCAGCTATCGCCATCGAAATCTGAAACTAGCACGCTTTTGATAATGTTGGCAATAACTGAGCAAATGGACCATTGTAGCTAAATCTATCGCACAATTAGCCGAATGAACTGCAATAACCGGCCTGTTGTCAGTGCGACCGCACGGGCGCTCAACCTCCGGCGAGCGCAAGGCCCGCTTCAAGAGTCCGCTGCCCGCCGAAGCCCGCGGCATTCGGCCAAACTCTCGCTCCCAATCGGTTCGCTGGCCCCCAGCTCCATTGAAGCTTTGCCTTGATCTACCTCTCTCTTGCTTTCAGCGCGAGCGTCGAGCCAGTCGAGGCCTGAGCCCCAGCGAGGACCTGGGCCGTCGCATCGCCTCCCCATCCCCGCCGCCCTCCGGAGCCTCTGGCCAGGTTTGGGCTGGATTCTCTCAGCCCTTATTTATATTCTCTCCTCCGTCCTTTCTCAAAGTTTCTACGCCTCCTCCTCCGTCCCTCGCCAGAGGCAACAGAGTGTTTTTTCCTTTCAGCGGCGGAGCAGCAGAGGGCGCGGCCAGAGCCCGGAGGCCGGCTTCGGACGGCGCCTCACCTCACCCTCGCCCACTGCCGGCCAGCCACCGCGAGTTCGAAATGTCCCCGGCTGGGAAGAGGTAGCCCCTTTTTGCCATCCTAGGCAGACAGTAGGAACAAGCTGGCATGACCATGCAGGGCCAGTTCGAGCGGGTCTGGGGCCGCCCCACATCCCCCAACGACTCAGAAGGAGGGCGGGCCACTTCGCCCGGCTTCACGGGCTTCGGCCGCTCCGCCCACTACGACTGGACCCCCACGCCCGGCCCTCGACCCTTCGACTCCACCGACACTCAGCCCCAGCCTAGGCCAGCACCTGCACCCCAGCCTAAGCCTGCCAAGGCTGCAACGAAGAAGCAGCCCAGTTCTGTCCTCGTTCGAAGGGCCGCCTCGCCTCCGAAGCCTGGTTGGTGGTGTGATGGCTATTTTAATTTATGTTCTGCGCACCTAGACTGCCTTCTCCGGCGCTTGCCTCTCAAAAACTCACGCGGCCTAATGCCAGCCTATTATGTATCTCAGCAGCATACAAACCGGCTTTCCCATTCTCGAGCATCCTCGAAAAAAGTGACTGAAGAGATTTTCCGCCTTTTCTTAACTTTTCAAAAATTTTGGCTCCACATGTTTGCTGAAATCGACAAACTTTCCTATCTTTAGACTAGAAACAGTTCAATGCTGAGATGAGCAGTGCTGAAAAGAGAAAGAGGAAAGCCGGCAGCTAGAGCCAAAGCAGGGCGGTGATTGGGGTGAAGGGTCGGAGGAGGTGTGTGTGCACAGGCGGAGTCTACATGGGCGCCGGGCAGCGGGTAGAGGTCCACGGCGGCTGCGGACACGGCTCACACCCCGCCAACTGCTTCTGCCACAATCGCAGGTTCCCCCATCCTCAACCTCCACATCATCCCATCTCCCTCACTAACACTCAGCCCTAGCTCCTAATCTGCTCACCACCAACTAACAGATTCACTCTTCATCTATCAAACTTGACTGGTAAACCGTGCTGTCAGTTATTTGCTGCAAATAAACTACTTTTATTAGGCCTAGGTTACTTTTAGAAAAAATTTATTTACCAAAATTTACTCAGCTGAATGTGTGAGAATGTGAACTAAAATAATTTCTCAGAACTGAAAAATTGACCCCACCCCCAGCAATGGTAGAAGAGAGAGAGCTGGCCAAATGGGCACAGGCCTAATCCGGACGCAGTGAAGACGGCGAATCTGCTGGTGCTGGAGTCCGCGTTCCAGGACGCGCCGCCCGCCCGCCGCTCCGCCCAGAACTGCGCCCCCATGGTCTCCGCCACCCCCGCCTCCGCCTACAGCTCCTTCCAGGACCAGTCCCTGCCTCCCAAATGAGCACCCAACCCCTTCTCATGCCATGCCTCCCAGATGCCAAAAATCCAGTTGAGTTTCGCTTCCTTTTTCTGTTCAGTCTTTGCTTGCTGCCCTTCTTTAGGTTCAGTGCTTTGCTTCCTGGGCCTTGCTTTAGGGGGTAGTGATTGGGGCTGTTGGTCAAAATCTGGGTGTCTCTTTTGGGATGCTTGAAAGTCGCCTAGGTTCAGCATAATTTGGATTATCCTAGTTTCAAAGCAGCAGTTTACAAGGGTAGATATGTCTAACATCGAACTGAGTTTGCGGCTTTTTCCATTCTGACATTGAGTCACTCTGGCTTTGATTAGATCCCAATAATGCTAATTGGCATGTCTGTTTGATTCCATGTTCGTTCCATCTTTCGGTATGGAGCTTTGGTGCGGCTGGGTTCAATTTTGGCCAGTTCCTTAAGAGTGGATTTCTTTCTGGTGCTGGCGTGGAACCAGTGACTTTGAGTCTGGGACAGTTCACTTTCTGTGCAAATGCCTTCCACCAGTCCTCCAGTGATCTAGTGATAGTTTCCGGATATTGTCATCGGGCTTTTTCTTTTTTGAGCGAAAATATGGCACTCAAAGCAGTCAATATCTTAAAATTTCGCAAAACCAGCTCAAAAAAAATATTGCAAAACCAGCACAAAACGCTTATCAATATCCAGCACAACTAGAGCTGAATTTTCGAAATACAAAATGCAATTTTGCTGATTTTATTTAAATTTTGAAAATGTACTGTTTCAAATGATTTATGAAGCAAGCAAAAGGCAAAAGTAATAAATAGTAAGGCAAAAGCAAACAGGGCAAAAATACATATTTTAAATTTAAAATGTTTTTAAAATAATAAATCCTTAATAATAATGTAATAAATTAAGTTTTGTTTACTACAAGTGCGCAAAGCCTGTCACAAACCGCAATGCAAAGGGGACAGGGTACGCAGAGATCTGCGCAAATGCGCATCTGTTGTGGTTTGCTGGGCTCCCTTACATCTTCCATTACTCGCACAATTAACGCCTGGAGAACAGCGAGAAGAGTGGATTGACCACAAATTCTTGGAGTGAGGAAAAGGAGAATGCTCCGTCGCGTCTGGGAGGGCGGGGAGTGCAACTGGCTGTCCGATGAGGCATTGCGGAGGCCCATCGTCGTGGACGTCGCCAACCTATCACGCATCCAGGATCCGCTCAATCCCAGGTCTGCAGCCAACTTCTTCACTCTGCTTCTTCATTCCCGAATGAAACCCAACCAACAGCTCAACTAGGGAGGAGAGAGACTATTATTTTGGAAACATCTAAGGTTGTGAGTGTTTCGTGAAATTAGTTAGCTTTTTTCTGGTGATAATTATGGTAGAATTTGATTGGCACTGTGTTACGAAATCGGTTACATGGTGCTAGCTGAAGAAATCCAATAGGCCTCCAAAGTTTGCTGTTTATTTAGCAAGTTTTAACCTACAATACAAGTTAGCAAGTTTAACTGTAAAAAGGGGTTAGTTCCTGAAGAGCACCGATATGTGCAGGAAAGAGCCTTTGAATCGGTCAAAGGAGCGGCGCTTGCTGTTGGTGCTTGAATGGTGCCTGCGCAAGGCCTGTCTTCCCATCCTCGTCCTCTCACAGCGTCAACTTACCCCTCTTGTCCAGCCCCCCTCACATCTCCAACACTTCATGAATGGAGGAGTAGAGGATTGAAGCTGCGTCGTCTGAGTGAAGCAACGAAGGATGGACGCCATCGACTCGTCGTCCAGCTGAGAGACGGCGTCAATGTGCAGGAGTTGGAGTTCTTTTTTGGGTTATTCCAGTCCCAAGTCTGCTGGCAATTTTGAGGCGTGTCTTGCACGAGACGAGAAAACGGGCAGCGCTCCTGGTCTCCAGCAGTCGCTATGAAGGCCTGCTGGGCTCGCAGCGCTCCCACCAGGACTGGGCCTCCGACATTCGCACCAGGCTTCTCCTTCTTTCTACTCTTATTGCCTCACTGCCTTTTGCTGAATTTTATTCATCATTCACATTTTTCAAATGCCCACATCCTCTTGATTGCCAAGATAACCTGAAGAAAATGTCAGCCAGTGTTGTCATGGGCCAGCTATTAGTTTGCAGCATAGTTTCTCCAGCCTTTTTACGAGAAGTTAATTTATTAATCTCTCAAATTTTGCAAACACAAACACTATACCCTTGATTGCCAAGATCAATCGCAGTAAATTTTCTCCACTCTAATTGTTGGGGATGAAAAAGCTTGCAGGATAATTTCTCCGGTCTTTGTGGGCAACGAGGTAAGCTTCCCACTGGACGGGAGCCTCGGACGAGCGGGGCCCGGGCTCAACTGCCTCCTCTCCTGTACTGCCGCCCCTCACGCCGCCGTCTCCGTCCAGCACAGCCTCACGCGCATCAAAGGTCCCTTCTATCTCCAGCCTTCGTGGGCAACGAGGTAAGCTTCCCACTGGACGGGAGCCTCGGACGAGCGGGGCCCGGGCTCAACTGCCTCCTCTCCTGTACTGCCGCCCCTCACGCCGCCGTCTCCGTCCAGCACAGCCTCACGCGCATCAAAGGTCCCTTCTATCTCCAGCCTTCGTGGGCAACGAGGTAAGCTTCCCACTGGACGGGAGCCTCGGACGAGCGGGGCCCGGGCTCAACTGCCTCCTCTCCTGTACTGCCGCCCCTCACGCCGCCGTCTCCGTCCAGCACAGCCTCACGCGCATCAAAGGTCCCTTCTATCTCCAGCCTTCGTGGGCAACGAGGTAAGCTTCCCACTGGACGGGAGCCTCGGACGAGCGGGGCCCGGGCTCAACTGCCTCCTCTCCTGTACTGCCGCCCCTCACGCCGCCGTCTCCGTCCAGCACAGCCTCACGCGCATCAAAGGTCCCTTCTATCTCCAGCCTTCGTGGGCAACGAGGTAAGCTTCCCACTGGACGGGAGCCTCGGACGAGCGGGGCCCGGGCTCAACTGCCTCCTCTCCTGTACTGCCGCCCCTCACGCCGCCGTCTCCGTCCAGCACAGCCTCACGCGCATCAAAGGTCCCTTCTATCTCCAGCCTTCGTGGGCAACGAGGTAAGCTTCCCACTGGACGGGAGCCTCGGACGAGCGGGGCCCGGGCTCAACTGCCTCCTCTCCTGTACTGCCGCCCCTCACGCCGCCGTCTCCGTCCAGCACAGCCTCACGCGCATCAAAGGTCCCTTCTATCTCCAGCCTTCGTGGGCAACGAGGTAAGCTTCCCACTGGACGGGAGCCTCGGACGAGCGGGGCCCGGGCTCAACTGCCTCCTCTCCTGTACTGCCGCCCCTCACGCCGCCGTCTCCGTCCAGCACAGCCTCACGCGCATCAAAGGTCCCTTCTATCTCCAGCCTTCGTGGGCAACGAGGTAAGCTTCCCACTGGACGGGAGCCTCGGACGAGCGGGGCCCGGGCTCAACTGCCTCCTCTCCTGTACTGCCGCCCCTCACGCCGCCGTCTCCGTCCAGCACAGCCTCACGCGCATCAAAGGTCCCTTCTATCTCCAGCCTTCGTGGGCAACGAGGTAAGCTTCCCACTGGACGGGAGCCTCGGACGAGCGGGGCCCGGGCTCAACTGCCTCCTCTCCTGTACTGCCGCCCCTCACGCCGCCGTCTCCGTCCAGCACAGCCTCACGCGCATCAAAGGTCCCTTCTATCTCCAGCCTTCGTGGGCAACGAGGTAAGCTTCCCACTGGACGGGAGCCTCGGACGAGCGGGGCCCGGGCTCAACTGCCTCCTCTCCTGTACTGCCGCCCCTCACGCCGCCGTCTCCGTCCAGCACAGCCTCACGCGCATCAAAGGTCCCTTCTATCTCCAGCCTTCGTGGGCAACGAGGTAAGCTTCCCACTGGACGGGAGCCTCGGACGAGCGGGGCCCGGGCTCAACTGCCTCCTCTCCTGTACTGCCGCCCCTCACGCCGCCGTCTCCGTCCAGCACAGCCTCACGCGCATCAAAGGTCCCTTCTATCTCCAGCCTTCGTGGGCAACGAGGTAAGCTTCCCACTGGACGGGAGCCTCGGACGAGCGGGGCCCGGGCTCAACTGCCTCCTCTCCTGTACTGCCGCCCCTCACGCCGCCGTCTCCGTCCAGCACAGCCTCACGCGCATCAAAGGTCCCTTCTATCTCCAGCCTTCGTGGGCAACGAGGTAAGCTTCCCACTGGACGGGAGCCTCGGACGAGCGGGGCCCGGGCTCAACTGCCTCCTCTCCTGTACTGCCGCCCCTCACGCCGCCGTCTCCGTCCAGCACAGCCTCACGCGCATCAAAGGTCCCTTCTATCTCCAGCCTTCGTGGGCAACGAGGTAAGCTTCCCACTGGACGGGAGCCTCGGACGAGCGGGGCCCGGGCTCAACTGCCTCCTCTCCTGTACTGCCGCCCCTCACGCCGCCGTCTCCGTCCAGCACAGCCTCACGCGCATCAAAGGTCCCTTCTATCTCCAGCCTTCGTGGGCAACGAGGTAAGCTTCCCACTGGACGGGAGCCTCGGACGAGCGGGGCCCGGGCTCAACTGCCTCCTCTCCTGTACTGCCGCCCCTCACGCCGCCGTCTCCGTCCAGCACAGCCTCACGCGCATCAAAGGTCCCTTCTATCTCCAGCCTTCGTGGGCAACGAGGTAAGCTTCCCACTGGACGGGAGCCTCGGACGAGCGGGGCCCGGGCTCAACTGCCTCCTCTCCTGTACTGCCGCCCCTCACGCCGCCGTCTCCGTCCAGCACAGCCTCACGCGCATCAAAGGTCCCTTCTATCTCCAGCCTTCGTGGGCAACGAGGTAAGCTTCCCACTGGACGGGAGCCTCGGACGAGCGGGGCCCGGGCTCAACTGCCTCCTCTCCTGTACTGCCGCCCCTCACGCCGCCGTCTCCGTCCAGCACAGCCTCACGCGCATCAAAGGTCCCTTCTATCTCCAGCCTTCGTGGGCAACGAGGTAAGCTTCCCACTGGACGGGAGCCTCGGACGAGCGGGGCCCGGGCTCAACTGCCTCCTCTCCTGTACTGCCGCCCCTCACGCCGCCGTCTCCGTCCAGCACAGCCTCACGCGCATCAAAGGTCCCTTCTATCTCCAGCCTTCGTGGGCAACGAGGTAAGCTTCCCACTGGACGGGAGCCTCGGACGAGCGGGGCCCGGGCTCAACTGCCTCCTCTCCTGTACTGCCGCCCCTCACGCCGCCGTCTCCGTCCAGCACAGCCTCACGCGCATCAAAGGTCCCTTCTATCTCCAGCCTTCGTGGGCAACGAGGTAAGCTTCCCACTGGACGGGAGCCTCGGACGAGCGGGGCCCGGGCTCAACTGCCTCCTCTCCTGTACTGCCGCCCCTCACGCCGCCGTCTCCGTCCAGCACAGCCTCACGCGCATCAAAGGTCCCTTCTATCTCCAGCCTTCGTGGGCAACGAGGTAAGCTTCCCACTGGACGGGAGCCTCGGACGAGCGGGGCCCGGGCTCAACTGCCTCCTCTCCTGTACTGCCGCCCCTCACGCCGCCGTCTCCGTCCAGCACAGCCTCACGCGCATCAAAGGTCCCTTCTATCTCCAGCCTTCGTGGGCAACGAGGTAAGCTTCCCACTGGACGGGAGCCTCGGACGAGCGGGGCCCGGGCTCAACTGCCTCCTCTCCTGTACTGCCGCCCCTCACGCCGCCGTCTCCGTCCAGCACAGCCTCACGCGCATCAAAGGTCCCTTCTATCTCCAGCCTTCGTGGGCAACGAGGTAAGCTTCCCACTGGACGGGAGCCTCGGACGAGCGGGGCCCGGGCTCAACTGCCTCCTCTCCTGTACTGCCGCCCCTCACGCCGCCGTCTCCGTCCAGCACAGCCTCACGCGCATCAAAGGTCCCTTCTATCTCCAGCCTTCGTGGGCAACGAGGTAAGCTTCCCACTGGACGGGAGCCTCGGACGAGCGGGGCCCGGGCTCAACTGCCTCCTCTCCTGTACTGCCGCCCCTCACGCCGCCGTCTCCGTCCAGCACAGCCTCACGCGCATCAAAGGTCCCTTCTATCTCCAGCCTTCGTGGGCAACGAGGTAAGCTTCCCACTGGACGGGAGCCTCGGACGAGCGGGGCCCGGGCTCAACTGCCTCCTCTCCTGTACTGCCGCCCCTCACGCCGCCGTCTCCGTCCAGCACAGCCTCACGCGCATCAAAGGTCCCTTCTATCTCCAGCCTTCGTGGGCAACGAGGTAAGCTTCCCACTGGACGGGAGCCTCGGACGAGCGGGGCCCGGGCTCAACTGCCTCCTCTCCTGTACTGCCGCCCCTCACGCCGCCGTCTCCGTCCAGCACAGCCTCACGCGCATCAAAGGTCCCTTCTATCTCCAGCCTTCGTGGGCAACGAGGTAAGCTTCCCACTGGACGGGAGCCTCGGACGAGCGGGGCCCGGGCTCAACTGCCTCCTCTCCTGTACTGCCGCCCCTCACGCCGCCGTCTCCGTCCAGCACAGCCTCACGCGCATCAAAGGTCCCTTCTATCTCCAGCCTTCGTGGGCAACGAGGTAAGCTTCCCACTGGACGGGAGCCTCGGACGAGCGGGGCCCGGGCTCAACTGCCTCCTCTCCTGTACTGCCGCCCCTCACGCCGCCGTCTCCGTCCAGCACAGCCTCACGCGCATCAAAGGTCCCTTCTATCTCCAGCCTTCGTGGGCAACGAGGTAAGCTTCCCACTGGACGGGAGCCTCGGACGAGCGGGGCCCGGGCTCAACTGCCTCCTCTCCTGTACTGCCGCCCCTCACGCCGCCGTCTCCGTCCAGCACAGCCTCACGCGCATCAAAGGTCCCTTCTATCTCCAGCCTTCGTGGGCAACGAGGTAAGCTTCCCACTGGACGGGAGCCTCGGACGAGCGGGGCCCGGGCTCAACTGCCTCCTCTCCTGTACTGCCGCCCCTCACGCCGCCGTCTCCGTCCAGCACAGCCTCACGCGCATCAAAGGTCCCTTCTATCTCCCCAGCCTTCGTGGGCAACGAGGTAAGCTTCCCACTGGACGGGAGCCTCGGACGAGCGGGGCCCGGGCTCAACTGCCTCCTCTCCTGTACTGCCCCCCCCGCCCCTCACGCCGCCGTCTCCGTCCAGCACAGCCTCACGCGCATCAAAGGTCCCTTCTATCTCCAGCCTTCGTGGGCAACGAGGTAAGCTTCCCACTGGACGGGAGCCTCGGACGAGCGGGGCCCGGGCTCAACTGCCTCCTCTCCTGTACTGCCGCCCCTCACGCCGCCGTCTCCGTCCAGCACAGCCTCACGCGCATCAAAGGTCCCTTCTATCTCCAGCCTTCGTGGGCAACGAGGTAAGCTTCCCACTGGACGGGAGCCTCGGACGAGCGGGGCCCGGGCTCAACTGCCTCCTCTCCTGTACTGCCGCCCCTCACGCCGCCGTCTCCGTCCAGCACAGCCTCACGCGCATCAAAGGTCCCTTCTATCTCCAGCCTTCGTGGGCAACGAGGTAAGCTTCCCACTGGACGGGAGCCTCGGACGAGCGGGGCCCGGGCTCAACTGCCTCCTCTCCTGTACTGCCGCCCCTCACGCCGCCGTCTCCGTCCAGCACAGCCTCACGCGCATCAAAGGTCCCTTCTATCTCCAGCCTTCGTGGGCAACGAGGTAAGCTTCCCACTGGACGGGAGCCTCGGACGAGCGGGGCCCGGGCTCAACTGCCTCCTCTCCTGTACTGCCGCCCCTCACGCCGCCGTCTCCGTCCAGCACAGCCTCACGCGCATCAAAGGTCCCTTCTATCTCCAGCCTTCGTGGGCAACGAGGTAAGCTTCCCACTGGACGGGAGCCTCGGACGAGCGGGGCCCGGGCTCAACTGCCTCCTCTCCTGTACTGCCGCCCCTCACGCCGCCGTCTCCGTCCAGCACAGCCTCACGCGCATCAAAGGTCCCTTCTATCTCCAGCCTTCGTGGGCAACGAGGTAAGCTTCCCACTGGACGGGAGCCTCGGACGAGCGGGGCCCGGGCTCAACTGCCTCCTCTCCTGTACTGCCGCCCCTCACGCCGCCGTCTCCGTCCAGCACAGCCTCACGCGCATCAAAGGTCCCTTCTATCTCCAGCCTTCGTGGGCAACGAGGTAAGCTTCCCACTGGACGGGAGCCTCGGACGAGCGGGGCCCGGGCTCAACTGCCTCCTCTCCTGTACTGCCGCCCCTCACGCCGCCGTCTCCGTCCAGCACAGCCTCACGCGCATCAAAGGTCCCTTCTATCTCCAGCCTTCGTGGGCAACGAGGTAAGCTTCCCACTGGACGGGAGCCTCGGACGAGCGGGGCCCGGGCTCAACTGCCTCCTCTCCTGTACTGCCGCCCCTCACGCCGCCGTCTCCGTCCAGCACAGCCTCACGCGCATCAAAGGTCCCTTCTATCTCCAGCCTTCGTGGGCAACGAGGTAAGCTTCCCACTGGACGGGAGCCTCGGACGAGCGGGGCCCGGGCTCAACTGCCTCCTCTCCTGTACTGCCGCCCCTCACGCCGCCGTCTCCGTCCAGCACAGCCTCACGCGCATCAAAGGTCCCCCTTCTTTCTCTTCACCCCCTCATCATTTCCTCCTCCCCATCCCCTCTGCAGAGTCCCAGCTGAGTGGAGAGGAGCAGAAGGAGCTGCTGGAGCTAATCGGCGGGGAGCTGGGCACTGCTTCCGGCTCTCGCAGCTCTGCCTCCAGTCCTGAGGTCCAGGTTCACACAATCTCCCTCTGTCGGGAGGGAAAGGAAGTCTTCATCCCTTTTCGATAAATTTGCAGTATAATCAACGGCTCCTTTCTTTTCCCTCCCTCCTTTCCCTCCCTCTAGCCAACCCCATCTTCCTCTTCAATCCTCCCTTCTTGGTTCCAGTCCAGCAGCTACCCTCAACCCCGCTCCCTTCCCCGCCCCCCCCCCCCCCCCCCAACCCCCCCCCCCCCCCCCCCCCCACACCCCCCCCCCCCCCCCCCCCCATTATTATATAGTGGGTTATACTAACCCAAAAAGTATCTCTTATCTATAGTTTACCTGCAATTGAAGTAGGGGAAATTTTTTATTCAGCTTAATTTGAATTCTACTTGCGACTGAAGTGGATGAAATTTTTCTTAGCAAATAAATAAGTTTTATACCTTAGATTGTGAACTTTGTGCACTGTAAAAATTATCGTCAGTCCAATGTAAAACTGGATTAATTAATGATAAGCGAGCACCTTACTTTAATGGCAATTGATTTGGTCAAAATGTAGTTGGCTCCCAAATTTCGCAGAATTTACCCATTAGTTGAGTTATAATTTTTTTTTAAATTTCAAGTCCCAAATTTTGTCTATTTCTTGAAAACTATCATGTGTACATTAATTTAGACCAAGGCATATTTTTTATAATCAATTGCAATTAATTGCAATGGAGATAAGTAGCAGAGTCAGTTAAAATTTTGTTTGCTATATATATTTTAAAAAAATATTTATACATTTTACTTTTTTTTGGGAGCTCAGATTTTAAATACATATTAGTAATTTGGCCAGGTGCTCTCTTATCATTAATTAATCCAGTTTTACATTGGACTGACGATAATTTTTACAGTGCACAAAGTTCACAATCTAAGGTATAAAACTTATTTATTTGCTAAGAAAAATTTCATCCACTTCAGTCGCAAGTAGAATTCAAATTAAGCTGAATAAAAAATTTCCCCTACTTCAATTGCAGGTAAACTATAGATAAGAGATACTTTTTGGGTTAGTATAACCCACTATATAATAATTTCATCCACTTCATACAGGGGCAAGGCCCCTATGCATGGAGACGAAGATGGGGTTGGTGATCATCTGCTTGTTCACCACGGCCTGGTGAAGCCCATTAAAATCAGCTAGAAGCAAATGGGCACCTGTACCATAATCTATATATGGTGCTACTTCTGAGACCAAAAATCCTTTAGAATGACGCAAGACAAAGTTGATGATGAGATGCTTGTTCACCACAACCTGGTGCAAGCCCTTGAAGAACAGTTTGGAGGATATGGCCACCATCATTGTAATTTACATCAAAATTACCTATATGGTGCTGTGTATAAGCCAAAAACATTTTGCAATGCATCAAGATGAAGTTGATGATGACCTGCTAGTTCACCACGGCCTGGTGCAAGCCCAAGGAGACCATGTAGAAGCAAACGGGTGCCGAAATCGTAATCTACGTCCAAAAATACCTATATGATGCTATTTGTAGGACCAAAAACCCTTTAAAATGCCTCGAGATGAAGTTGATGATGCCCTGCTTGTTCACCACGGCCTGGTGCAAGCCCAAGGAGACCAGGTAGAAGCAAACGGGTGCCGAAATCGTAATCTACGTCCAAATATACCTATATGATGCTATTTGTAGGACCAAAAACCCTTTAAAATGCCTTGAGATGAAGTTGATGATCCCCTGCTTGTTCACCACGGCCTGGTGCAAGACCAAGGAGACCAGGTAGAAGCAAACGGGTGCCGAAATCGTAATCTACGTCCAAAAATACCTATATGATGCTATTTGTAGGTCCAAAAACCCTTTAAAATGCCTTGAGATGAAGTTGATGATGCCCTGCTTGTTCACCACGGCCTGGTGCAAGACCAAGGAGACCAGGTAGAAGCAAACGGGTGCCGAAATCGTAATCTACGTCCAAAAATACCTATATGATGCTATTTGTAGGACCAAAAACCCTTTAAAATGACTTGAGATGAAGTTGATGATGCCCTGCTTGTTCACCACGGCCTGGTGCAAGACCAAGGAGACCAGGTAGAAGCAAACGGGTGCCAAAATCGTAATCTACGTCCAAAAATACCTATATGGTGATGTTTTTTGTCGAAAAAGCCTGTAAAAAGCATAAATATAGAGCTGGTTATCAAGAAAAAAAGGTGGTTATCAAGAAAACCCCAAAAACTGGATTTTTACCCAAAAAGATGATGTTTCGACCTAAAAAAAGCGGAAAATGCCAAAAATAGAGGTGCCTTGACACTTTTTGGCCTGATTTACCCTAGAACCGTTGAGATCTCAGCCCCAGAAGCTGCCAAAGTGTCTGCAACACAGCGCACGGACGGACGGACGGACGGACGGACGGTGTGCGCCCGGACACCGGACATTTTTTTTAAAAAGTTTTTTTAAAATAACTTTTTCAATATGGCTCTAAAAAATTTTTGTCAAAGGAGGACCCCCCACAATTCGACCACGGCGCGTCGAATGAGCCTATTTGCAGCGCTCTCTGACGTCTGTGTGACGAGCTACAGCCTGGCAAACTTTGGGAAAGCTGCATTAAGTTGTGTTGCTCGATAAGAGGGGCTTGGCGCTACCGCTCCGCTAACGCTCCGCTCGCGCAAGCCCAATTCACGGAAAAGCTGCCATTTTGTCTCGGAAAATTCGCAATATCTGTTTCAGACGTCAGTGCCAGTGGAGAATGGACTCTCCGCGAATGGGCATACAACGTCGCTGGAGGACATGCTCTATCAAGTTCCCTACTTCAGCCCCATCCCTCCCAAAAATTATGATTGCAGATTGCATTAATGGAAAGCCAGCAGTAGAGACGAGGTTTTTGCATCTGTAAAGATGGCGATTTTCCGCATTTTTCGCTTTGAGCTTAAAGCTCAATATTTTTGCCGTATTCTAAGCTTCACACATCCACGGTTTCACTAGCCTTTGCAATCATTGCCTATATTCGTTGTGCGTATTTTACGAGACTTCAGTCGCTAGAAGGAGCGCTTCCTTAAAAATCGCGCAATGGTCAACAAAAAAGCCAGCTGCTAGCTGTAAAATGCATTGAACGCCGAATTTCGCACATGAATTTTTTAAGGCCACGCAAAATGGTGGCATTTCTACGGCCGATTGACAACGAGAACAGGAAGCCAAAAAGAACATAAAAGGCACTAGGAGGCAAATAATTTAGCCGAAATGAGGCGAATGAGGAGGCAACAAAAAAGGATAAGAGAAAAGGCTAGGAGGGGATGTTGGGATGGTCAGTAGCCGGTGCCTTTGAAGTAGTCGGCCAGGGCTCCAGAAGCCTTGCTGCACTGCTCTGGCTGGATACCCGCCTCGTACATTGCTATTATCACTGCTGCAAATATACGCTTTCATTTTCAACTGGTCAGGACACCATCTGATCATTCTGGGGCTGCTTTCTTGAGGCTGTTTCAAAAATTATCGAAAGATGTTGAGAGCCGCTTTTTTTCGAAATATGAAACCTGGTTGTATGGTTCCGATTTGGACATGATATGATGCAAAATGGTGAAATAATTATGCAAGACAATTTGTGTAAAAAGTTATCAGTTTAAGGAGAAAATTACAAATTTTCGTGTTTGAAGTATGATTTTACTTCACACGCACACAATTTTACGCTAATACAGAAGCACTGCGTTGCGGCCAAGCAAGCGGCCAAATTCAAAAAATGATGATTCGCCAGAAGCTCGTGACCAAAGAGAGCCTTAGTTTTTTGGGAACCGATAAGAGGAGAAGCTGAATAAAAAGTAACTTTGGTTTGTTTTGTAGGCAAAGAAGCCTTTGGACTCCTTCTTGGCTATGATTCGGTCCTCATCGACGTTGAGGACGAAGAACTTGAAGTTCTCCAGACGGAGGCCGTTGCCTCGGCAGGCGTCCGGGTTGCTGAACCCTCGCACCACCGCCAGCGCCTTCTCTTCCGTCAAGAATGGAAAGTAACTTTGGTTTGTCTTGTAGGCAAAGAAGCCTTTGGACTCCTTCTTGGCTATGATTCGGTCCTCATCGACGTTGAGGACGAAGAACTTGAAGTTCTCCAGACGGAGGCCGTTGCCTCGGCAGGCGTCCGGGTTGCTGAACCCTCGCACCACCGCCAGCGCCTTCTCTTCCGTCAAGAATGGAAAGTAACTTTGGTTTGTCTTGTAGGCAAAGAAGCCTTTGGACTCCTTCTTGGCTATGATTCGGTCCTCATCGACGTTGAGGACGAAGAACTTGAAGTTCTCCAGACGGAGGCCGTTGCCTCGGCAGGCGTCCGGGTTGCTGAACCCTCGCACCACCGCCAGCGCCTTCTCTTCCGTCAAGAATGGAAAGTAACTTTGGTTTGTCTTGTAGGCAAAGAAGCCTTTGGACTCCTTCTTGGCTATGATTCGGTCCTCATCGACGTTGAGGACGAAGAACTTGAAGTTCTCCAGACGGAGGCCGTTGCCTCGGCAGGCGTCCGGGTTGCTGAACCCTCGCACCACCGCCAGCGCCTTCTCTTCCGTCAAGAATGGAAAGTAACTTTGGTTTGTCTTGTAGGCAAAGAAGCCTTTGGACTCCTTCTTGGCTATGATTCGGTCCTCATCGACGTTGAGGACGAAGAACTTGAAGTTCTCCAGACGGAGGCCGTTGCCTCGGCAGGCGTCCGGGTTGCTGAACCCTCGCACCACCGCCAGCGCCTTCTCTTCCGTCAAGAATGGAAAGTAACTTTGGTTTGTCTTGTAGGCAAAGAAGCCTTTGGACTCCTTCTTGGCTATGATTCGGTCCTCATCGACGTTGAGGACGAAGAACTTGAAGTTCTCCAGACGGAGGCCGTTGCCTCGGCAGGCGTCCGGGTTGCTGAACCCTCGCACCACCGCCAGCGCCTTCTCTTCCGTCAAGAATGGAAAGTAACTTTGGTTTGTCTTGTAGGCAAAGAAGCCTTTGGACTCCTTCTTGGCTATGATTCGGTCCTCATCGACGTTGAGGACGAAGAACTTGAAGTTCTCCAGACGGAGGCCGTTGCCTCGGCAGGCGTCCGGGTTGCTGAACCCTCGCACCACCGCCAGCGCCTTCTCTTCCGTCAAGAATGGAAAGTAACTTTGGTTTGTCTTGTAGGCAAAGAAGCCTTTGGACTCCTTCTTGGCTATGATTCGGTCCTCATCGACGTTGAGGACGAAGAACTTGAAGTTCTCCAGACGGAGGCCGTTGCCTCGGCAGGCGTCCGGGTTGCTGAACCCTCGCACCACCGCCAGCGCCTTCTCTTCCGTCAAGAATGGAAAGTAACTTTGGTTTGTCTTGTAGGCAAAGAAGCCTTTGGACTCCTTCTTGGCTATGATTCGGTCCTCATCGACGTTGAGGACGAAGAACTTGAAGTTCTCCAGACGGAGGCCGTTGCCTCGGCAGGCGTCCGGGTTGCTGAACCCTCGCACCACCGCCAGCGCCTTCTCTTCCGTCAAGAATGGAAAGTAACTTTGGTTTGTCTTGTAGGCAAAGAAGCCTTTGGACTCCTTCTTGGCTATGATTCGGTCCTCATCGACGTTGAGGACGAAGAACTTGAAGTTCTCCAGACGGAGGCCGTTGCCTCGGCAGGCGTCCGGGTTGCTGAACCCTCGCACCACCGCCAGCGCCTTCTCTTCCGTCAAGAATGGAAAGTAACTTTGGTTTGTCTTGTAGGCAAAGAAGCCTTTGGACTCCTTCTTGGCTATGATTCGGTCCTCATCGACGTTGAGGACGAAGAACTTGAAGTTCTCCAGACGGAGGCCGTTGCCTCGGCAGGCGTCCGGGTTGCTGAACCCTCGCACCACCGCCAGCGCCTTCTCTTCCGTCAAGAATGGAAAGTAACTTTGGTTTGTCTTGTAGGCAAAGAAGCCTTTGGACTCCTTCTTGGCTATGATTCGGTCCTCATCGACGTTGAGGACGAAGAACTTGAAGTTCTCCAGACGGAGGCCGTTGCCTCGGCAGGCGTCCGGGTTGCTGAACCCTCGCACCACCGCCAGCGCCTTCTCTTCCGTCAAGAATGGAAAGTAACTTTGGTTTGTCTTGTAGGCAAAGAAGCCTTTGGACTCCTTCTTGGCTATGATTCGGTCCTCATCGACGTTGAGGACGAAGAACTTGAAGTTCTCCAGACGGAGGCCGTTGCCTCGGCAGGCGTCCGGGTTGCTGAACCCTCGCACCACCGCCAGCGCCTTCTCTTCCGTCAAGAATGGAAAGTAACTTTGGTTTGTCTTGTAGGCAAAGAAGCCTTTGGACTCCTTCTTGGCTATGATTCGGTCCTCATCGACGTTGAGGACGAAGAACTTGAAGTTCTCCAGACGGAGGGCGGCGGGTGTGGCGGTGTTGAGGATGAGGAGGGGTAGGGCGCAGTGGTTCACTCGCTTCTCCCACTTCTCCGCGGCCAGCAGCAGCTGCGAGAGAGGCCAGAGTGGGTAGTCAAAGTCCAGCTGAAAAGCGGAACCAGAAGCAAGCCGTGGAAGAGAGCAAAGATGTAGAGGGCGGCGGGTGTGGCGGTGTTGAGGATGAGGAGGGGTAGGGCGCAGTGGTTCACTCGCTTCTCCCACTTCTCCGCGGCCAGCAGCAGCTGCGAGAGAGGCCAGAGTGGGTAGTCAAAGTCCAGCTGAAAAGCGGAACCAGAAGCAAGCCGTGGAAGAGAGCAAAGATGTAGAGGGCGGCGGGTGTGGCGGTGTTGAGGATGAGGAGGGGTAGGGCGCAGTGGTTCACTCGCTTCTCCCACTTCTCCGCGGCCAGCAGCAGCTGCGAGAGAGGCCAGAGTGGGTAGTCAAAGTCCAGCTGAAAAGCGGAACCAGAAGCAAGCCGTGGAAGAGAGCAAAGATGTAGAGGGCGGCGGGTGTGGCGGTGTTGAGGATGAGGAGGGGTAGGGCGCAGTGGTTCACTCGCTTCTCCCACTTCTCCGCGGCCAGCAGCAGCTGCGAGAGAGGCCAGAGTGGGTAGTCAAAGTCCAGCTGAAAAGCGGAACCAGAAGCAAGCCGTGGAAGAGAGCAAAGATGTAGAGGGCGGCGGGTGTGGCGGTGTTGAGGATGAGGAGGGGTAGGGCGCAGTGGTTCACTCGCTTCTCCCACTTCTCCGCGGCCAGCAGCAGCTGCGAGAGAGGCCAGAGTGGGTAGTCAAAGTCCAGCTGAAAAGCGGAACCAGAAGCAAGCCGTGGAAGAGAGCAAAGATGTAGAGGGCGGCGGGTGTGGCGGTGTTGAGGATGAGGAGGGGTAGGGCGCAGTGGTTCACTCGCTTCTCCCACTTCTCCGCGGCCAGCAGCAGCTGCGAGAGAGGCCAGAGTGGGTAGTCAAAGTCCAGCTGAAAAGCGGAACCAGAAGCAAGCCGTGGAAGAGAGCAAAGATGTAGAGGGCGGCGGGTGTGGCGGTGTTGAGGATGAGGAGGGGTAGGGCGCAGTGGTTCACTCGCTTCTCCCACTTCTCCGCGGCCAGCAGCAGCTGCGAGAGAGGCCAGAGTGGGTAGTCAAAGTCCAGCTGAAAAGCGGAACCAGAAGCAAGCCGTGGAAAAGGGCAAAGATGTAGAGGGCGGCGGGTGTGGCGGTGTTGAGGATGAGGAGGGGTAGGGCGCAGTGGTTCACTCGCTTCTCCCACTTCTCCGCGGCCAGCAGCAGCTGCGAGAGAGGCCAGAGTGGGTAGTCAAAGTCCAGCTGAAAAGCGGAACCAGAAGCAAGCCGTGGAAAAGGGCAAAGATGTAGAGGGCGGCGGGTGTGGCGGTGTTGAGGATGAGGAGGGGTAGGGCGCAGTGGTTCACTCGCTTCTCCCACTTCTCCGCGGCCAGCAGCAGCTGCGAGAGAGGCCAGAGTGGGTAGTCAAAGTCCAGCTGAAAAGCGGAACCAGAAGCAAGCCGTGGAAGAGAGCAAAGATGTAGAGGGCGGCGGGTGTGGCGGTGTTGAGGATGAGGAGGGGTAGGGCGCAGTGGTTCACTCGCTTCTCCCACTTCTCCGCGGCCAGCAGCAGCTGCGAGAGAGGCCAGAGTGGGTAGTCAAAGTCCAGCTGAAAAGCGGAACCAGAAGCAAGCCGTGGAAAAGGGCAAAGATGTAGAGGGCGGCGGGTGTGGCGGTGTTGAGGATGAGGAGGGGTAGGGCGCAGTGGTTCACTCGCTTCTCCCACTTCTCCGCGGCCAGCAGCAGCTGCGAGAGAGGCCAGAGTGGGTAGTCAAAGTCCAGCTGAAAAGCGGAACCAGAAGCAAGCCGTGGAAAAGGGCAAAGATGTAGAGGGCGGCGGGTGTGGCGGTGTTGAGGATGAGGAGGGGTAGGGCGCAGTGGTTCACTCGCTTCTCCCACTTCTCCGCGGCCAGCAGCAGCTGCGAGAGAGGCCAGAGTGGGTAGTCAAAGTCCAGCTGAAAAGCGGAACCAGAAGCAAGCCGTGGAAAAGGGCAAAGATGTAGAGGGCGGCGGGTGTGGCGGTGTTGAGGATGAGGAGGGGTAGGGCGCAGTGGTTCACTCGCTTCTCCCACTTCTCCGCGGCCAGCAGCAGCTGCGAGAGAGGCCAGAGTGGGTAGTCAAAGTCCAGCTGAAAAGCGGAACCAGAAGCAAGCCGTGGAAAAGGGCAAAGATGTAGAGGGCGGCGGGTGTGGCGGTGTTGAGGATGAGGAGGGGTAGGGCGCAGTGGTTCACTCGCTTCTCCCACTTCTCCGCGGCCAGCAGCAGCTGCGAGAGAGGCCAGAGTGGGTAGTCGAAGTCCAGCTGGAAATTGCTCTTGCACCCCGGGCACTTCACCTCCGGGATGGACCACACCTGGCAGCATCAGACTTTCTTTCTTTCATTAGCTGTCACAGCTGAGAAAGTGTACGCGTCTTTCTAGGCTTTCTATTTATCGTTATAAATGAAATGTTGCTCTACGTCTTTTCCCTTAAATGTCAACTGCGTGAATTATAGTCATAAAAAAATTTTTGGGCCTCGATTCGCCAGCTTCTTGTGAAACTGGTCTGAAGAATCTCAGCCCAAATGCGAGTCTTTCATAGCTTACCTCCATCCAACGTTCCAGGCAATAGCAGTGGTACCAGCGCTCCTGCAATGCATCAACCGCCTTTCCTGCCTCCATGGTTGGTAGATTTTGAAAAGATTGTTCCATTCACACCCTAGAGCCCTCAGCAACCAAAAAACGAATGCCACAAAACGAAGAGCGGAAAAAGCAACCAGGCACTGGCAGGGCGCCGTCCAGTCCTCCGGTTTCAGCTCCTCCTCCTTTTCCTCTAGCCGGCAACGACGGCACAACCTCGGAAAGGGTTCCGCCAGCGTACAAGTGTCCTCAGAGGATGACTCTGGCATTACTCTTCTCCTCCTTAAGACAAGCTTTGTGACCGATTGCATTGAGAAAAGTTAGATACTAAGAGAATAATGCAGGAATAGGTGCGCCTAAGCTCAAAAACATTTATATGAGGTTTTGAGAGTGGCCGCTGTGTTGTTTTGACGTTTCCAGGACTGTGCGGCGTTAGAGTTAGCGCGCAAAAAACTACTGAGAATTGCGTGTTGAATTATGGTCTCGACGGTTTTGATTCCATGATTGCGCTGGTGTTTGATTTCATTTGGATATTTTATTGCGTTTATTGTAGAAACTAAATAACACTGTACTCTGCTAGCTCTCTGCTACATTTTTGATCGTGAAGCGGTTTTTTACTCACACTAAAAAATTGTCTCCCTTGGAAACGTTTTGAAGATTTAATAATTTTTTTGCACGACAACATTGAAACTCATGTAAAAAATTTTCCCATTTGTTCAACTTTGAGATCTTAACAACTACTCGGCCAATTTGCAAAATTCAAAACGCATCATGCTCACAATGTGCTACTTTTAGCTGATTAACATAGTCACTGCTTCCAAAACGCAATCCAGAATGCCGTATTTTATTACTTCATTCACCCAAAGCTCTTCGCGGTCACCATTGCGCATTGCGCCATTATACTTGTTGATGTTATGGTGCAATGTCTGCGACTCCTTTGCCGAAACTACCTCATTTGACACCAATGTATATTTCCATGCATTCCATGCAACATTGCAGCCAATTTCGTTGAAAAACCGAGGAATACATGCCATAGCGGACAGATGGACAAAAAATGGGGAAACTATAAGTGGGCCTTGGCCACGCAAAAACAATTAAACACATTAGATGCACTCTTGTTTGGATGCGCGGAGCAGAGTTAGCACCACCAGGTCAAAGTTGGCTTGAAATAAAAACTTGCCCAATCTGATGAACTTTCGTCTGCTTTTTGCCAATTATCTATCCGACGAACTCTCTCTAGCCAGAGATAGCATCAAGCGGCCTGAGGACTCCAAGACAAAGTCCTGGTCTCGACTGGCACCAACAGTTTCTGCGGTCCTCCAAAGGGAGTCTGGTGAAGTCAAGGCCGAATAAGGGGCGTGGACAATGAAGGAAGGGGGCGTATGACGGGGGTGGTCTACCCAAAGAAGCCACGCCTCCTCCCGCACCTCCTCTCCAATTGTCCGCTGCCTTCCACACTCCTGCTCCGGCTCCCACTCTCTTTCCCTTCCAGAGTTCAGAGTCTCATCCGAGAGAGCCAGGTAGCTATTTGAGGCGGGAGAGTGGATAGACCCAGCATGGCTCCACCGGAGCCGCAAAACCCCGCCTCCGGCACTGAGGACAAGAAGGAGAAGAAGGTGCCCTACTGGCGGGCCCAGGAGGCCATCGTCATGAGCGGCTTCTCAGCTCGCCTGCCCGGTTAGTCTTTCAGCCGGCAGAATGGCATTTAGTAGCACCGCCATTTGGTAGTACGAACATTTTTACACCCTTCCTTTTAGCAACACCCCTTATTCTGGCTTCGGCATAGTTTTTAGGCTTAGGCTTAGCATCAGGCTAAATGGCAGGTTGCTAAAAGACCTTCTCTTTCCCTTCCATCTTCCCATTCCCTTTCCCTCTCCTCTATCTGCCTCCGCGCCCATCTAGGGGAAACCAGCGCGCCCTCTTTGCAGAGGCGGATACGCTGGAGGAGTTTGCGGAGCACCTCTACGCCGGCAGAAATCTCGTCACCGAGGACGATCGTCGTTGGCGGCCAGGTTTGGCGGCCTCTTTGAATAGACTGGGCCCTTTTCTGGTCAGTTCGACATCTTTGTGGGGCATTGCCAGGCATCTACGGGCTGCCCAAGGGCCTGGCGAAGCTGAAGGCCCCGGAGAAGTTCGACAGCAACTTCTTCGGCGTCCCCCCGGTGGCCGCCAACAAGATGGACCCCCAGATCCGCCTGCTCCTCGAGACCTCCTTCGAGGCCATCCTCGATGCAGGTTTGGCCGATGCTTATCAGGTCAGGCCGGGTCAGAGGCTGGGCAACAACAACGGGGATGAGATGGGGGATAAGATGGTCCCCTGATTCGGATAAGATCAGGGGTCTCAAGGTGTGACCGGGCCCATTTCTAGGCGTCGCTTGACCTCTTTGGAGACAGGGCGTTGACGTCAGAGACGGTGATTATCAGGCGCGGATAATCAGCCAGTAGAGTGCCTGTTGGACAGGCTTCTTTGCCACCTATCGCATCCTTCCTTTCAGCCAGACCATGACCTTGTCCCATTTCCAGCCGCCTACCCAACTAGCAAGACCTTTTCCGAAAGCAAGAACAATTGAATGGAAGAAAAAAGAGGAAGCAAAAATGAGAGAGAGCAGAAGAGGCGAACCATTTGAAGGTTTCAACCCGCAAGAGCTGCGCGGCAGCAACACGGGCGTATTTGTGGGGACGGGCATGTCAGAAACCTCTTTCTACCTCACTTCCAACCCTGAGGATGTCTCCGGTAATTAGATTTATTAAAACTCATTTTTTCTTTTGAACAAATCAAAAAATATAGTAATATTGTAATCGAAATTCTTTACTATAGCAATTAGCAAACAAATCATGTATGATTATTTTGCACGAGAAATGATTCGCTGCTTTTTCACAGACCCAGAGCAAATGAGGGGAATGAACAGAAACGGACAAAGCAAGAAAGCAGGCAGGAAGTGGGAGGTAATTTGAAGGCTACACTCTGACGGGAACGGTGCGCTGCATGTTCGCCAATCGCATCAGCTTCTTCCTGGACCTCCGCGGTCCATCGCTGGCCGTGGACACCGCCTGCTCCTCTACACTGCTCGCCTTCCAGGTATCGCTTCTCACACACACCTATTTTCGGCCTCTTCCAGTTCACCGGGTGGGGAACGAAGTCTTCATCCGTTTCAAATCACGCCAATCAAAGAAGCATGTCGGATGAAGACTTCCCTCCCCTCCCGCTACATCGCCTCAACTGCAGCGCATTAATTTTCTTTTGAAAATTATTTATTGAAAGGTTAATTGAAAAAATAAAAATAAAAGATAAAAATTAAAAAAATAAGAGAAAGATGAAAGATGAAAGAATAAAATGTTAAAGATAAAAATAAAATAAATTTGAATATTTTTGGATGCAATTTATGCAAAAATGAAAGCAAGATAATCCAATTGGGGTGTCCGCAAACTTCTATGCTGGATTTTCATCAGGAAAAAAAGCTCTTTCCCTACCTTTCAAGCCTTGCAATGTGAGCTGGTTGCAGCTGGCTGTGGACGCGATTCGCGGCGGGCAGTGCGACTCGGCACTCGTCTGCGGCTCTCACGTCTGCCTCACACCCAACGTCTCCCAGCAGTTCAACGCGTTTGCCTCTTCGCATTCGCCTCTCAGCCTCTCCTCAACCGCCCTCCCTTTCCCTAGGCTGAACATGCTCAGCGGCTCCAGCTCCTGCAAGAGCTTTGACGAGGCCGGCGATGGCTATGTGCGAGCTGAGAGTGTGGGAGTTGTCTTCCTGCAGGTTTGCTCTTCTCCTCTCCCGCTCAACATCCTTCTCATCTTTGCCTTTCATCCCTCATCCTCTGCTCTACCCTGGGGGTTGATTTATTCATACCCCTAATACAATCAACTATAACTCCAGAGCTACTTAATATTTTGTGAAATATTGAGTAGCTCTGGGGTTATAGTGAATTGCATTAGGAGTATTAATAAATGACCCCCCATGGTACTCCCTTTCATCCCTCCCATTCACTCATCCTGTACCCTATTGCAGAAGGCCTCCGAAGCCCGCCGCATCTACGCCACGGTGCTGAACGCCAAGTCCTCCACAGACGGCTACAAGGAGGCCGGCATCACAGTGCCCGATGGAGCGCGACAAGCCCGCCTCCTCAAAGAAGTCCGCCTCCTTTCAGCTTCCAGCAAATTAGGGGAAGAGCAGGGGAGTGTGCTTTGGAGGTGTACAGCGAAGCGGGCGTGGACGCCGCCTCCGTGGGCTACGTGGAGGCGCATGGGACCGGGACGCGGGTGGGGGATCCGCAGGAGGCCTTCGCCCTGTCCGAAGTCTTCTGCCCCGGCCGCGAGGGGCCACTCCTCATCGGCAGCGTCAAGAGCAACGTCGGCCACGCAGAGCCCGCCTCCGCCCTACCCAGCATCGCCAAAGTCCCCCCATCATTTCTATTTTTTAAATTTTTCAAAGTTTTGTTAATATTTAGTTTGTTAATAGTTTTGTTAATATTTTTATATTTTCAAAGTTTTTTATTTTTTAAAATTTTTTTCGACTATTTTTATTTTTAAACTTTTTAAATTTTTTTAGATTTTTTTTTTATTTTTTAAATTTTCTAAATTTCTTCAAGCACGGCCAGGCTTCAGGTGATCATGAGCATGGAGAAGGGCATGATCCCGCCCAACCTCCACTTCCACAACCCCAACTCCTACATCCCAGCGCTGTTGGACGGCAGACTGAAGGTTTAGCTGGGGCCCTCTTTCACTTGCCAGCAGCTGCAGAAATGCCACAGGTGGTCACCGAAAACACGCCCTGGAAAGGCGGCTGCATCGGCATCAACAACTTCGGCTTCGGTCTAGCTTGCCCATAATCCCTACCCTCCTCCACCCTCATCACCCCTTCAGGCGGTGCCAATACCCACGTCCTCCTCCGCAGCAATCCCATCGGCCCCGAGGACAAGGCTCTCCCACCGCCCGCCTTCCCCAAGCTCGTCTGCCTCTCCGCTCGCACTCAGGAAGGCTTGACCTGTCTTCAGGGTTCTCTTTCCACCCTCTTCCTCACGTGTTGCTCTGCCAATGATTGGTGCTGTCCTGTGCAGAGGCAGTGGAGAACAATGCGGACAACGCCTACTTCCACCAGCTGGTGGCCAACATGTCCGCGGTGACGCCGAATCAGTTCCCCTTCCGCGGCTATGTCGTCCTCCAGCCGTCAGCGGAGCAGCCCTTGAGAGAGTCTCTGGTTGGTCTTTGGATCACATTGGGCTGTTCTGGTGAGGTGAAGAAGGGGTAATGGGCTTTTGCAGAAGGTGTCGTCGCCGAATGAACAGCGCCCGATCTGGTTCATCTACTCGGGCATGGGCTCCCAGTGGGTGGGCATGGCCAAAGATCTTATGGCCATTCCCATCTTCCACCAGTCCATCCTCAAGGTGCCTATTTCTCTTTCCCAGTGCATGGCTAGAGGTACAACCGATTGTCAGTGCTCCCAAGCTCTGGCGCCCTTCAACATCGACCCCTACGACATCCTCATGAAAGAAGCGGAGGACAGCTTCGCAAAAACCCTGCCAGCCATGGTTTGCTCAAACCCTTGACTAGAGCTCCAAATGCCTCATCTATGCCCCTGCACAGGTCTGCATAGCATCTGTGCAGATAGCGCTGACGGACCTGCTAAAGGCAGTCGGTGTCGAACCAGACGGAATCATAGGTTGGCAGAACCTGGCTTAAGAGGATTGGAAAGAGCAGGGCCCTGGCAGGTCACTCCACGGGGGAGATGGTGGCTGGCTACGCGGATGGAGCGCTGACTCTGGAGGAGGCCATTCGACTGGCCTACGAGCGTGGGCGGTGTGTGATTGAGACGGAGTACCCGCCTGGTCTGATGGCTGCCGTGGGCCTGTCCTGGGAAGAGGCCAAGGTTTTTTTTACAAATCTTCATTTTCTGAAACATGTTGCTCTAATTTAGGCCACCTTGAATAGTCATTAGTAGGTGCAATAACGATTAACAAGGATTATAGTTGCTTGGAAACCTCCTGATAGGGCCTAGTATGCATGATCCGCTTCAAGATTGCAATAGCAGATCAACCTCTTTTTCTTCTGACGCAAGCTGAAACCCTCAGGCCCGTTGCCCAGAAGGGGTGATAGTGGCCTGCAACAACGGTAAGGACTCCGTCACGGTCTCCGGGAGGCGGGAAGCCATCCTGCAGATGCACGAGCAGCTTCAGGGTTCCTTTTATTCCTCCCCAGCTCACCTCCAATACCCTCCTCGTCTGTACAGCGGAAGGAGTGTTCATGAAGATCGTAGAGACGCAAAACATCGCCTTCCACTCCAAGGACCTGGAGCTTTCCAAGGGCAAAATGCTCCAAGCCTTCCGCCAGATCCTGCCAGAGCCTCGGCCCAAGTTTGCTTCTTATCAATATATCCATAAAACCCCCTTTTTCTCTTTTTCCATACCCCTAGAGGCTTTGCCCCCCTCCTTGCAGAAGCGAGCGATGGCTCTCCACCTCCATACCGGAATCAGAGTGGGCCACTGAACAGGGGCGCACCGTCAGTGCGGACTACCACGCCAACAACTCCGTCAAGCCCGTCCTCTTCTACGAAGCCCTGCTCAAGATCCCGCCTAATGCTGTCACCGTGGAGGTTTCTCAATCCTCTCCAACCCTCAAATGAACCTAAAATTGGAATCCATCTTTTCAGCTGGCCCCTCACGCCCTAATGCAGTCCGTGCTTCGCCGCTCCCTCCCCGCCAGCATCACCAACGTCGGCCTCATGAAAGCCAAGGAGAAGGACGGACCACGCTTCCTTCTGGCTGCCCTCGGCAAACTACACTGCACCGGACTTCCTCTCAACATCCCGTACTCATTCCTTTGTGGATCTACTCCATCTGTCTGCTGGTTGGACTAACCTCCTTCAGCATGACCTGCGTACAGACTGTTGGGCATCAAAACCCATCAGACTGTTCACATAGATCTCTTCGGAGATCTCTCAAAGGCTGATCCCTAACCAAGGACTCTTTCCTGCGAGACAAGCACTTCCATGAATCGTTCGCTTTTCATGGTCGTGTGACAGCTGCAAATCAGCATGCAAACTGTTCCCCTCTTACTACCCACATCCCCACCCCTCAAATCCTCTTCCCCCCATCTTCTCACCTCAAAGCCTCTCCATTCCTCCAATGATCCATCCTCAATACCTTTCATACAGGGCCCTGTACCCGCCTGTGGACTACCCGGTGCCCCGCGGCACCCCGGGCCTGGCCAGCCTGGTCCGCTGGGAGCACAGCCAGGACTTCTTCGTGGTGGACGGGAAGGAGGTCCTGGGCGCCGCCGGCGGCCTCCCCACCAGCTCCAACTACAAATCGGAGCCCGGCGCCCCGGACAGCCAGAACAAGGAGGCCTACATCCTGGACCACGTCATCGACGGCCGACCCCTATATCCTTTCACTGGACACCTCCTGCTGGCCTGGAAGACTCTCGGGAAGTACCATGGAGTGGAGCCCAAGAACCTCCCCGTCATCTTCCAGGATGTAAGATCAGTTTTCCTTTTTCATTCGGAGGATCGAATAGTTGGCTGCTCTGTTTCAAAGCTCTGTCTTTGTATTTTCGGATTAAATTGATCACCTTCATCCACGTTTTTGCCTCATTTCAATATTTGATCAATTTAGTCCGAAAATATAATGGCTGAAAATATAGAAATGAGGCGAAAATTTGGATTAGGGTGATCAATTTAGTCGGAAAATACAACAACCGAAAATATAGAAATGAGGCAAAAACCTGGATGAGGTTTCTATGAGTATTTCAGGTGGTGGTCCATCGACCTACGCTGGTCTCCGGCCCGCTGAAGTTCGACGTTTGCATAGCGCCCATGGGCGGCCGTTTCGAGATCCTCTTCGAGGGCAGCCTCACAGCCTCCGGCATCATTCACAGACTGGACGAGGAGTCCCCGGCCGCATTCTACCATCACGTTTGGCCTTTTCCATCGCCCTCTATTTCCAAGTATGAGCAACCAGGCCTTAGAAGGGGTATTAGGGTCTTAGGGTCTTAGGGTCCCCTCGGAAATTCAGTCATTTCTGTCAGGAGCTGGCCAAGGAGCCTTTGGAAGAAGAGGTGGAGCTGACGAGTGACGACATCTACAAGGCCTTCCGCCTACGCGGCTACGAGTACGGGCCCGCCTTCCGCGGCATCCACAAGGCCTCCCTCTCCGGGCGCCAGAAAAAAAAAAACCCGAGGCTGAGATAGAAGTCGGCGCAAGCGATGACGTAGCTGAGCTTGGCCTGGAAGTGTGAGTTGGAGGCAGTGAGGAGGATGCCGGGGTTGAGCGGCGCCAGGCTGGTGGCCAGAGAAATGCACAACCGTATTGGCTGTCCTTGGAGTTGGAGCGTCCGGCGAGGCTAAGATAGAAGTCGGCGCAAGCGATGACGTAGCTGAGCTTGGCCTGGAAGTGTGAGTTGGAGGCGGCGAGGAGGATGCCGGGGTTGAGCGGCGCCAGGCTGGTGGCCAGAGAAATGCACAACCGTATTGGCTGTCCTTGGAGTTGGAGCGTCCGGCGAGGCTAAGATAGAAGTCGGCGCAAGCGATGACGTAGCTGAGCTTGGCCTGGAAGTGTGAGTTGGAGGCAGTGAGGAGGATGCCGGGGTTGAGCGGCGCCAGGCTGGTGGCCAGAGAAATGCACAACCGTATTGGCTGTCCTTGGAGTTGGAGCGTCCGGCGAGGCTAAGATAGAAGTCGGCGCAAGCGATGACGTAGCTGAGCTTGGCCTGGAAGTGTGAGTTGGAGGCAGTGAGGAGGATGCCGGGGTTGAGCGGCGCCAGGCTGGTGGCCAGAGAAATGCACAACCGTATTGGCTGTCCTTGGAGTTGGAGCGTCCGGCGAGGCTAAGATAGAAGTCGGCGCAAGCGATGACGTAGCTGAGCTTGGCCTGGAAGTGTGAGTTGGAGGCAGTGAGGAGGATGCCGGGGTTGAGCGGCGCCAGGCTGGTGGCCAGAGAAATGCACAACCGTATTGGCTGTCCTTGGAGTTGGAGCGTCCGGCGAGGCTAAGATAGAAGTCGGCGCAAGCGATGACGTAGCTGAGCTTGGCCTGGAAGTGTGAGTTGGAGGCAGTGAGGAGGATGCCGGGGTTGAGCGGCGCCAGGCTGGTGGCCAGAGAAATGCACAACCGTATTGGCTGTCCTTGGAGTTGGAGCGTCCGGCGAGGCTGAGATAGAAGTTGGCGCAAGCGATGACGTAGCTGAGCTTGGCCTGGAAGTGTGAGTTGGAGGCAGTGAGGAGGATGCCGGGGTTGAGCGGCGCCAGGCTGGTGGCCAGAGAAATGCACAACCGTATTGGCTGTCCTTGGAGTTGGAGCGTCCGGCGAGGCTAAGATAGAAGTCGGCGCAAGCGATGACGTAGCTGAGCTTGGCCTGGAAGTGTGAGTTGGAGGCGGCGAGGAGGATGCCGGGGTTGAGCGGCGCCAGGCTGGTGGCCAGAGAAATGCACAACCGTATTGGCTGTCCTTGGAGTTGGAGCGTCCGGCGAGGCTGAGATAGAAGTCGGCGCGAGCGATGACGTAGCTGAGCTTGGCCTGGAAGTGTGAGTTGGAGGCGGCGAGGAGGATGCCGGGGTTGAGCGGCGCCAGGCTGGTGGCCAGAGGAATGCACAACCGTATTGGCTGTCCTGGGCGTTGGAGCGTCCGGCGAGGCTGAGATAGAAGTCGGCGCGAGCGATGACGTAGCTGAGCTTGGCCTGGAAGTGTGAGTTGGAGGCGGCGAGGAGGATGCCGGGGTTGAGCGGCGCCAGGCTGGTGGCCAGAGAAATGCACAACCGTATTGGCTGTCCTTGGAGTTGGAGCGTCCGGCGAGGCTAAGATAGAAGTCGGCGCAAGCGATGACGTAGCTGAGCTTGGCCTGGAAGTGTGAGTTGGAGGCAGTGAGGAGGATGCCGGGGTTGAGCGGCGCCAGGCTGGTGGCCAGAGAAATGCACAACCGTATTGGCTGTCCTTGGAGTTGGAGCGTCCGGCGAGGCTAAGATAGAAGTCGGCGCAAGCGATGACGTAGCTGAGCTTGGCCTGGAAGTGTGAGTTGGAGGCAGTGAGGAGGATGCCGGGGTTGAGCGGCGCCAGGCTGGTGGCCAGAGAAATGCACAACCGTATTGGCTGTCCTTGGAGTTGGAGCGTCCGGCGAGGCTAAGATAGAAGTCGGCGCGAGCAATGACGTAGCTGAGCTTGGCCTGGAAGTGTGAGTTGGAGGCGGCGAGGAGGATGCCGGGGTTGAGCGGCGCCAGGCTGGTGGCCAGAGGAATGCACAACCGTATTGGCTGTCCTGGGCGTTGGAGCGTCCGGCGAGGCTGAGATAGAAGTCGGCGCGAGCGATGACGTAGCTGAGCTTGGCCTGGAAGTGTGAGTTGGAGGCGGCGAGGAGGATGCCGGGGTTGAGCGGCGCCAGGCTGGTGGCCAGAGGAATGCACAACCGTATTGGCTGTCCTGGGCGTTGGAGCGTCCGGCGAGGCTGAGATAGAAGTCGGCGCGAGCGATGACGTAGCTGAGCTTGGCCTGGAAGTGTGAGTTGGAGGCGGCGAGGAGGATGCCGGGGTTGAGCGGCGCCAGGCTGGTGGCCAGAGGAATGCACAACCGTATTGGCTGTCCTGGGCGTTGGAGCGTCCGGCGAGGCTGAGATAGAAGTCGGCGCGAGCGATGACGTAGCTGAGCTTGGCCTGGAAGTGTGAGTTGGAGGCGGCGAGGAGGATGCCGGGGTTGAGCGGCGCCAGGCTGGTG
>JASANA010010147.1:0-36439 GCA_030248095.1 Ptycholaimellus sp. GST1_10
GGAGTTGCCGGAGCAGAGCTGTCTGTTGGCCACTCCAAAAGAGGCTTTGCAGAGTTATGTAAACTTTATGTTTAGCGCTACTCTTGCCTCCTTTTGGATTCGTCAAAAGAAGCGTAGATAGAATTTGCATATCTCAATAGATAGTGCAAAGTCTGGCAGGCAGCGAATTGATCGCAGTTGGCCAATTCGTCATCATGCCAGTGGAGGCAGAGCTGGAAGCTGTCCAGGTTTCCGTCTGCCAGGTACGCCACCAACCTATTACTGCTGGGCGGAGTGAGGAGGGGGGCGGAGGGCAGGAGACCTTTTGAGGTCTGGAGTGGGCGCCTTCCAGATGGGGAACTTCATGACGCTGTACGCGTTCATGCAGTTGCCAAAGTTGTTGCAGAAGCCGTCCAGGATTCTGTAGGCCTGGTACACCACCGACCTCTGGCTGTAGGCGCAGGAAGGAAGGGGAGTGATAGTGATGGCCTTTGTGGAATTGGAGAGATGTCTTCCAAAGGTGGAGCTTCATGGCGCTGTGCATGTACATGTAGCTGCCGGAGTAGAAGGCGGCACAGATGCCGGACTAGTTTCGCTTGATGCTGGAGCAGAGGATTGGCAGCAAGCAGTGGCCGCAGTCAAACAGGCGGAGTTTGGAGGCCAGTTGAACGTTGCCAATGGTGAGCTGGAAGTGGCAGAGGCCGCAGTCGAAGTTGTCCAGGATACTGAACATGTTGCAGCCCACGGCGTTCAGGTTCCAGTTGTGGCCATCCAGAAAGCCATAGCAAGAGCAGCGGTAGGTGTCCGGGAGCTACGCAGTCTTCAAGGACAGGCAGAAGGAGGAGGGCGCAGGTCTCTGGAGGGCCCTTTGTGGACGGCGTTGCTGTCGGAGCATGCGCAGAGGGCGAAGGCCTCGAAGGCGTTGCGCTCTCAGTTGACGCTGTCCATGAAGTAGTCCTTCTGGTCGTCGGCGAGCAGGCTGGGGTTGCAGATGGCCGGCAGGGCGTAGAGGCCGCAGTGGATGCAGTCCACTAGGCTGGGCCCATGCAGGCTGCTGTCAGTCGTTGAAGAGTAGAGGTCGATTCTGAATCGGTCTCGCCGAGTATCTTCCAGTTTCTTGCACTGAGATTCACATAATCATAAAGATTAGTAAATCTAGATGGGCAAATTCGAAAGATGGTGGCCGATTCTGAATTGGGCTGGTCTTCTCCCGCGATGCTCAAAAGTTTACAAATCCAAAAGGATTCATAAACGGTGTTGGCCGGTGTAGATTGCAGCCGGCGGCAGTGAGTTTGAAAACTGATCGGAGCCAATTTCCAAACTCAAGCAGTGGAGGCGAAGCTTCTGCTGGATAGCTGGCTGCTGCGGACTGGCGTAGATTGCAGCCGGCGGCAGTGAGTTTGAAAACTGATCGGAGCCGATTTCCAAACTCGAGCAGCGGAGGCGAAGCTTCTGCTGGATAGCTGGCTGCTGATGACCGGTGAAGATTGCAGCAGGCAGCAGTGAGTTTCGAAAACTGATCGGAGCCAATTTTCGAACTCAAGCAGCAAAGACGAAGCGTCGGCTGGAAAGCTGATAGCTGCTGGCCGGTGAAGATTGTAGTGGGCAGCAGCGAGTTTGAAAACTGACCAAAGCCAATTTTGAAACTCTAGCAGCAGATGCAAAGATTCCGTTGCTGGCTGGTGGCTGCAGGGAATTTCAGAATCCGTTCAAGGATAATGAAATTGCAGTCGGCGATGCTTGCATAGCTAGCAGGAAAACAACTTTTCAGTTAGTTTTCGATGCTCAAGCAGCGAAGTTGATTCCGTGCCGACTGAGACTGGGGCTGGTAGCAGAGTGCTTTGAAAACTGACAATAGCCAATTTTTCAAAGTCCAGCTGCAAAGTCGTTTTCGGAGCTGGTTGGCTAGCAGCGGTAGAGAATTTTCAAAATCCGTTCAAGGATAATGAAATTCTGTCAACGATGCTTTGAAGATGGCATGAAAAGAAACTTTCCAGTTAATTTTCAATGCCAGACAGCGAAGTCGAATCTGGTCTCTATTGTCGGCGTAGAACAATTTCACAAAATCCATAAGGATAGAGTGAAATCATTGAAGCGGGCTGGTAGTTGAAGAGGAACTTTTCAGTTCGCTTCTGGACCCGTCGCAGCAAAGTACGGTGGCACTGACATTGGCTGACGTCATCGATGACGTTGGCTGACGTAGAGGGTTTTGCAATATCCGCTCAAGGATAGTGTGAAACTCGGAGCTGCGATGTTGCTGGTGAAGATCGGACATTGAAAATAGACTCAAAGTCAATTTTCAATTCCTTGCAGCGTAGTCGCAGATGCCGCCGAATCGGAGTTCTCGAGGCCGTCTCTGGCTGGGTGAATTCCGGGCGCTGCAGGTGACGGTACGGTGACGCTGCAGGTTTGGAGGGTACAGCTTAGCAAACCAAGCTCTCTGTACCAAACACTGTGGTGAATTGCAGCAGTAACGTAGCGAGGATCTCTTTATTCATGGTGCACCAAAGGGAGAAAGTGGGAGGGAATAGGAAGCGAGTTTTAGATAGAACGAATCCAGGCACGGATCTGCCCGCAGCACCAGCTCAAGGTCAACGAAACTGGCTAGGGAAACGTCACAGATACTGATAAAAGTGATGATAAAATTCCTTATCTAGCATTGATGTTTATTGACCGCGGAGCGGCCCGAAGGGCCGCTCCGCGGTCTATAGAGGTTACTAAACTTTTGTCCTCATATATATAGGTATCTGGAAATGCTGTCCATGGGCGAATTCTCAACGGATTGGGACAAACTTTTTTTTCCCTGAAAGGTACTGCTATTTTAGGAAGATCTGGAGGGGTAGACCCGGAATTTGAACATTTGAAACATTACTTTTTTGGGTAGAAAGGTTGAAAATTTGGTTATGCTGTAAAAGGCTCAATTCTCAACGGATTGTGACAAACTTTTTTCCCTTAAAGGTAATAAAATTTTAGGAAGATCTGGAGGGGTGGAACAAGTCCCGAAGCATTTGAAACATTACTTTTTAGGGTAGAACGGTCGAAAAATGGGGTATGTTGAGAGCTCCGCGGTCACCTATTGCGCTCTGCACCATATACTTGTTGGCAATATAAAAGATACAACTGCGCCAACTCGTTAAACTTTGAAGCAATTTTTACAAGGGAAAACTAGCTGGCCATTAGATCTGGGTAAATATGGTGAAAAAGTGGAACACATGGAATCATGGATTTTGAGGTCAGTCTTTTTACATGCTTTTAAATGCAATAATCATTGTGTTTGCCGTTTGCCTTCGAACCAGCAACACCTGAACAGGCGCGTGTGATTTGCTTTAGTGAAAAGTGAATCTGTACCTGAAAAGTGAATCTGAATGTATATGTATATGAATCTGAAAAGTGAATCTTGCGATAAATTGGAACCTATGGATGGAATACACAACACACAAAATCTGAATCAATGTACACACATAACACATAACCTATTTTATGTCCCTATTCAAAAGCTTTCTTACAGAAACCTTTTGAATACGCCCGTAAAATAGGTTTATTTTTAGAGAATATTAAGAATTTTAGGCTTTGCTGCGCAAACTCTTGGGTGTTGGCTTTGGCTTTGGATTTTTACCGCAAAACCACTATGAAAATTTAATAATAGAATTTTGTGGTCATCAAACCGCTATGAAAATGTAGCAATGGGATTTTAGAATTTTGGGCTGGTTTTGCATACGTTGTGATACAAAACCAGCCATTTTAAAAGTAATTTATAAGTTTAAAGTTGTTCAATTCATTTTTACTATTCCATTTATCAATCTACACTAAACTCGTCCATTCAAAGGCTAAAATGTTATAAGCAAACGAATCTTCATATTGTCGAAGTCCAGTTCGTCCGTCCCCCAGTTCCTGTCCTCCTGACGAAGTGCCTGTCCCATCCTCATTAGCAACTCGCGCAGCCCCAATGTGAGGGGAGTTTACTCTCTACCATCCGGAAAACTCCCCACCGATGAAAATTGCGGCACTGCAATTTCCATCAAAGAATCCAACTGTTATTATAGGTTTCGCAGAAGAAAACTCTAGATAAATTTTAGAGATGTCAGTAATTTTTGTTTGATAATTCAGTGTTACCTGGTTTTGCACCTGTGTGCAAAACCAGGGAATATAACTAAATATTGTAAACTTGTGCATACATGTGTTTTTCCCAATGGGAAAATACAGGCATGCATTTTGGTCAATGTATTAAATTTTTACATGTTGGGGTTTTGCTAAGGTGGCACAACCCCGACATGTCTTTTTGCAATAAATTTATTGTAGAGTAATCATTGTGCAATAATCTAAATATATGTGAGTTAATATATTTTATTGCAGCTCTAGCAAATTGGTTGAATTTTATGGAGTGGGAGATTTATAAACATGCGTACCCCGTTTTACATGTATCAAAACTTAAGATATCATGAATAATTTTTGAATGAAAACTAATTCGTATTGGCAAACTGGTCTATATTGTGTTAAATTTGTTTTATACAGTCTTTTATTTATTGTTTTGATGCAAGCCATTTTATATGAAATTACAATGAATATAATAGTCTAATAGAAAAATTAAAAACATGCATCCAGATAAACAACAAATTCAGTTGTAAAAACAATAAAAACACAAAATACACCACATAACCTAAAATTAAATAGCCAATCCTTATGTGGGAGCACCAAATGTTGAAGTAGAAAGTGATTGAAACGTTCCTTCAGAATGATGACAAGAGCAACTTAAATCGGAACAAACACTACGTGTAGATACTGAAGTACTAAGTCCATAAGATTCGCTCTCCTGGGCATGTGAAACAGCTATGGAAGAGCCAGGTGATGTGCAATGAGCAGTAGGTATCTTGCAGTTACAAATAGATTTACTACTGTCGGTTAATAGTTCATTGCTAAGCTTGGTTCCAGGGTCATTATTAGACCTGATATTGGATAAGCTGACCTTGGATGAATGTTTGTCAAAGTCTGTTGTCATCATAGTTGATTGGTTTGGTTTACAAATGTGCCCATTAGAATGGCTATTGTTCAAATATGGGTAATCATCAATATGTTTTAGAGACCTAAGAGTCAAATTATGGTCACCATCTATCTGGATCAAAATGTTTGGCTGCTCTTGGTGGGAAACCTCGCAGAACTTGTTCATTGAATCATCACTCTTCAGTGGCGCAATGTTACATGGATTTCTGTATAAGTGTTGTCCACTGTATTTCTTCACCAGAAACCTTATACTAAAAGCCAACATCCCAATCAATATGATTGCAGCTAATACAGTAATAGCAATTAGTACACCTGGTGAAGTTTGATACTTAACATTCATATTCGCAAATATATCATCCGAATTTTTATTATTATGGGATTGATGTGAATGGTGATCTGCTTTATTCCCCAGTTGGATGGTTTCTGGATCATCAATTTGATTGCCATAACATGTTGAAATTAGGAGACAAAATGGCAATACCATAACCGAATTAATAATAATGAAAGCTATCATTTTGATTTCTCATATGTTAATGATTACAAAATGTTGCTGTTTGTAAAATATGTCTGTTTACTTATTGCATGTTCTTTGGTAATTTATATGTTGTGCTAATAGGGCCCTTTCTTTATAGGTTTTGTCCGATGAGGTGTTACAAATGGAAGCACGTGGGTGACCAGCAACCTTGCGTTGCTCTGGCTGCTCCACACGTTCTTGCCCAATGGGCATTGATTTTGAGCTGAGGGACCCCGAATGACTTCATGTTCTTATCTTGGCTCACTTCTTCTCCAGAGAAGATCAGGGGGCAGGGAAAGTGGAGTTGTAGGTGTGTGAGGCTGACAACAAGCAGCTCCATCTTTCCATGCTGGTGGAAATGATGAACGGACATATTCTCTACTTGCCTGAAGGAGACCTGGTTCAGTCCAGAGGTGCACTGCGATCAGGTGACCCGGTTCAAGTTTGTGGACGAGACCGACAAGAGCAACATTGGGGACTACTTCCACAACCTCACCGGTGGCATCTTCGCCACCTAACTGATGAGCCCTCACCTGCACCAGCTCGCACCCAACATCACCTTCGATGCACCTCCCCTCTACAACATGCCCATCCTCCAGCCCTTCTCTGCCCTCGCAGCCTACTCAGCCGACATGCCTCGCATTGATCGTCAAGTGGAGGCTATGCTTCAATTCTCCAGTCATCTCTTCTGGGAGCCAGAGGAGGTGTCTAGAAACATCAAGGAGTACAGCAGATCGTCGACTGGAATCGTGGGTGCAATGACAGAAGGCCTACAGGAGGTGAAGAGGAAAAGTGAAGTGGAGGTGAGGAGTCTAAAGGACCAAATTCTACGGCCCATCTACTTCATGCTTGGAGCGGCGCTGTCCCTCGTGGCGATGGTCGGCCTCTGCGCGGTGATACTCTACCTCGCCCGCTTCATGAGCTGCAGCTTGTCCATCATCCGCACCATTGACAACATCGTCAACACTGCCGTCTCCATCTTCAGCAGGTGCTGGCTAGACTGAGGTCCAGGACCCGGTTCAAGCCTTACAGGCTGGATGAGGAAGAGAGGAGAGCAGAATGCGGAAGATCTTCCCTACAGCACCACTCTTCTGCCTCAAGCTCCTCTTCCTCCCTTCCATCCCCCTCGCAGGCAGGTGAGTATCGGCTTGCCCACGTACTACCACCCAGAGGACGAGGACACTCTACCCCGCACATCATCCTTTCCCCAATTCACTCCACTAGATCGAGCGAGTCTTCGCAAGGCCTACTCCCACCGCATCCCAACACCACTCAGTGCTTCCTCTTCCTACAGCGGCCCATCATTCTCTGCTCCTCTATGATGGTCGGAGTCGGTGCTGACCTTCTACGACCCAGAGCAGATCCAGCTGGGAGAGGAGGAGGAGCTGCGCCTCATAGGCCTTCACTGAACCAATGCGGGACCCAGCCCATTTCTGCTGATACCTTACCCTCTACCCCTTTAGATCTATCCCATCCTTTTGCTATTGCTTCTAGTAGCCATGACTTCCTCTGATCCTTGTGATTTAGACGGAACGCGGAGAGTCTGCGCTGCTTCAGCATCATAGTCGGACTTTGTACGTCTGCTCCTCATCATGCCCTATTTAGCTGACCCTTTTGCCCGCTTCGCCCCAGTTGACAATGTAGAAAAGAAATGGAAGGAATGGTGGTCTCGATGGCAGACACGATGATTAAGCTCAGCAACAAAGCCCACAAAAAAAAACAAAAAAAAAAACAAACAAAAACCCAGCTTAACATGCTCAACGTGAGTGCAGTCTTTGCAGCTGAGGCGCCTACAACATGCACTACGTGACGACAGTCTTTGCAGCAGCTCTGCCCACAACATGCACTACGTGAGAGCAGTCTTTGCAGCAGCTCTGCCCACCACATGCACAACGTGAGAGCAGTCTTTGCAGCAGCGCTGCCCACAACATGCGCTACGTGAGAGCAGTCTTTGCAGCAGCTCTGCCCACAACATGCCCTACGTGAGATCAGTCTTCGCAGCTGAGGTGTACACAACATGCACCACGTGAGAGCAGTTTTTGCAGCAGCGCTGCCCACAACATGCACTACGTGAGAGCAGTCTTTGCAGCAGCGCTGCCCACAACATGCACTACGTGAGAGCAGTCTTTGCAGCAGCTCTGCCCACAACATGCCCTACGTGAGATCAGTCTTCGCAGCTGAGGTGTACACAACATGCACCACGTGAGAGCAGTTTTTGCAGCAGCTCTGCTCACAACATGCACTAAGTCAGAGCAGTCTTTGCAGCAGATCTGCCTACAACATGCTCTACGTGACCACATTTTTTGCAACAGCTCTGCCCACATCATGCACTACGCGAGAGCAGTCATTGCAGCAGTGCTGCCAACAACATGCACTATGTGAGAGCAGTCATTAAAGCAGCTCTGCCACAACATGCACTATGTAAGAGCAGTCTTTGAAGCAGCTCAGCCCACAATATGCACTACGTCAGAGCAGTCTTAACAGCAGCTCTGCCCTCAACATGCACTACGTGACTGTAGTCTGCTAGCAAGATGCGCAACGTGAGTGTAGTCTTTGCAGATGAGGCGCCTACAACATGCACTACGTGACGACAGTCTTTGCAGCAGCTCTTCTCACAACATGCACTACGTGAGAGCAGTCTTTGCAGCAGCTCTGCCTACAACATACCCTACGTGAGATCAGTCATTGCAGCAGCTCTGCCACAACATGCACTACGTAAGAGCAGTCTTTGCAGCAGCTCTGCCCACAATATACACTACGTGACAGCAGTCTTAGCAGCAGCTCTGCTCACAACATGCACGCACTATATGAGAGTAGTCTTTGCAGCAGCTCTGCCCACAACATGCACTACGTGAGAGCAGTCTTTGCAGCAGCTCTGCCCACCACATGCACAACGTGAGAGCAGTCTTTGCAGCAGCGCTGCCCACAACATGCGCTACGTGAGAGCAGTCTTTGCAGCAGCTCTGCCCACAACATGCCCTACGTGAGATCAGTCTTCGCAGCTGAGGTGTACACAACATGCACCACGTGAGAGCAGTTTTTGCAGCAGCGCTGCCCACAACATGCACTACGTGAGAGCAGTCTTTGCAGCAGCGCTGCCCACAACATGCACTACGTGAGAGCAGTCTTTGCAGCAGCTCTGCCCACAACATGCCCTACGTGAGATCAGTCTTCGCAGCTGAGGTGTACACAACATGCACCACGTGAGAGCAGTTTTTGCAGCAGCTCAGCCCACAATATGCACTACGTCAGAGCAGTCTTAACAGCAGCTCTGCCCTCAACATGCACTACGTGACTGTAGTCTGCTATCAAGATGAGCAACGTGAGTGCAGTCTTTGCAGCTGAGGCGCTTACAACATGCACTACGTGACGACAGTCTTTGCAGCAGCTCTTCTCACAACATGCACTACGTGAGAGCAGTCTTTGCAGCAGCTCTGCCTACAACATACCCTACGTGAGATCAGTCATTGCAGCAGCTCTGCCACAACATGCACTACGTAAGAGCAGTCTTTGCAGCAGCTCTGCCCACAATATACACTACGTGACAGCAGTCTTAGCAGCAGCTCTGCTCACAACATGCACGCACTATATGAGAGTAGTCTTTGCAGCAGCTCTGCCCACAACATGCACTACGTGAGAGCAGTCTTTGCAGCAGCTCTGCCCACCACATGCACAACGTGAGAGCAGTCTTTGCAGCAGCGCTGCCCACAACATGCACTACGTGAGAGCAGTCTTTGCAGCAGCTCTGCCCACAACATGCCCTACGTGAGATCAGTCTTCGCAGCTGAGGTGTACACAACATGCACCACGTGAGAGCAGTTTTTGCAGCAGCTCAGCCCACAATATGCACTACGTCAGAGCAGTCTTAACAGCAGCTCTGCCCTCAACATGCACTACGTGACTGTAGTCTGCTAGCAAGATGCGCAACGTGAGTGTAGTCTTTGCAGATGAGGCGCCTACAACATGCACTACGTGACGACAGTCTTTGCAGCAGCTCTTCTCACAACATGCACTACGTGAGAGCAGTCTTTGCAGCAGCTCTGCCTACAACATACCCTACGTGAGATCAGTCATTGCAGCAGCTCTGCCACAACATGCACTACGTAAGAGCAGTCTTTGCAGCAGCTCTGCCCACAATATACACTACGTGACAGCAGTCTTAGCAGCAGCTCTGCTCACAACATGCACGCACTATATGAGAGTAGTCTTTGCAGCAGCTCTGCCCACAACATGCACTACGTGAGAGCAGTCTTTGCAGCAGCTCTGCCCACCACATGCACAACGTGAGAGCAGTCTTTGCAGCAGCGCTGCCCACAACATGCGCTACGTGAGAGCAGTCTTTGCAGCAGCTCTGCCCACAACATGCCCTACGTGAGATCAGTCTTCGCAGCTGAGGTGTACACAACATGCACCACGTGAGAGCAGTTTTTGCAGCAGCGCTGCCCACAACATGCACTACGTGAGAGCAGTCTTTGCAGCAGCGCTGCCCACAACATGCACTACGTGAGAGCAGTCTTTGCAGCAGCTCTGCCCACAACATGCCCTACGTGAGATCAGTCTTCGCAGCTGAGGTGTACACAACATGCACCACGTGAGAGCAGTTTTTGCAGCAGCTCTGCTCACAACATGCACTAAGTCAGAGCAGTCTTTGCAGCAGATCTGCCTACAACATGCTCTACGTGACCACATTTTTGCAACAGCTCTGCCCACATCATGCACTACGCGAGAGCAGTCATTGCAGCAGTGCTGCCAACAACATGCACTACGTGAGAGCAGTCATTAAAGCAGCTCTGCCGCAACATGCACTATGTAAGAGCAGTCTTTGAAGCAGCTCAGCCCACAATATGCACTAAGTCAGAGCAGTCTTAACAGCAGCTCTGTCCTCAACATGCACTACGTGACTGTAGTCTGCTAGCAAGATGAGCAATGTGAGTGCAGTCTTTGCAGCTGAGGCGCCTACAACATGCACTACGTGATGACAGTCTTTGCAGCAACTCCTCTCTCTACATGCACTACGTTAGCGCAGTCTTTGCAGCAGCTCTGCCCACAACATGCCCTACGTGAGATCAGTCATTGCAGCAGCTCTGCCACAACATGCACTACGTAAGAGCAGTCTTTGCAGCAGCTCTGCCCACAATATACACTACGTGACAGCAGTCTTAGCAGCAGCTCTGCTCACAACATGCACGCACTATATGAGAGTAGTCTTTGCAGCAGCTCTGCCCACAACATGCACTACGCGAGAGCAGTCATTGCAGCAGCTCTTCCCACAGCATTGTGTCATTGTGTCAGTATCAGTACATTTTAAGAATAACCTAAGAATACATTCATTGTACTAATTGAGAACCCTTTAGTTTACACACGTCATCTCTTTGGAGTCAAAACTTTATTATGACTAGTTACTATTAAATAGGCAAAAACGGCCAAAACAGCCCCAAACCTGGTTTTATTTTGACTTTGAATCATCTAAAATAAATAATCCCTTTTATTAATTCATTGCAGAATGCGTATTTTTGAGCCTTAATTATTATTGAGATTTAAAACTATCGCAATATGGTCAAATATTCGAATTTATTGCAATTCTTTGATATTTCTTGGCATTTGAAGCTTAAACACTAGTCATTAATGCTTTTTAAAATGTAACTTTACTTTTTCGACCCAAAACTTCAACAGCAGTTGGCTAAATATGTGAAAATTGCTTAGAAGAGCTTTATCTATAAGTTTGTTGTTGGGTGCTACATGGGTTTTAGGTGAAAAAGTTGGTGGGATTGGTCCTGCAAAAAATGGTGGTTTTTTAGCGGGGGCCCTGTAGATCTTAAAACTGATAATTGTCATTCGTGGAAAAAGCAACAGTTAAGCAGAATTGAGAACAAAAACTCCGGATTTGATGCAACTGTCGAAAAAGGAAACAATTTCCATTAGCATTTGAAGTATTTATTTGTCTTTTTGCTCGGGATAATTTGTTGTTTCATCTCGCTTTGGCGAAGGTACCAGTTATAATCTATTTCGTACATTCTCTTACCATAGAGGTGCTTAAAATCTCGTGCTCTTACGATCATTGTACTTGGTGATCGAATGTATTTGAAATTCATTGACCTAAATCTTTTCGTATTATTTTACATCTAGGGTCAAAGCAGCAATAGATTCCTGCCAAAGTCTCTTGTTCTAGGCTTTATTTCGACTCGTGGGTCTGGGGCTGCTATGCGCGGCAGTCCCCGGGCCACCAATCACCCCTTTGCCCGCTTTTCTTCCAAATGTCACAGCCTCCAAAGAACCAGCTCAGCCCCATCAGACAAGGCCAAAAGGCAAACCTCCCGCCCAGATGTTCCTGCTCCATTCTCTGTCGCAGTCTGTCTCTCCCTCCCTTCGCCTCAAACTCTAGGTGGCAGGGAAAGAGGAGCCTTCCAAGTTGGGCGGGTGGAAAAAGGGGAAAGCTGAGAGTAGGGGGGCTGGGTGTTGATGGGCGGATGATGTGGGGCCAGCCGCTGCGTGCCACCCAGAATTCCCTTCCTGCCCTGAGAGGCGACCCCCGAGCTGGCTACTTCGTCAGCTGATTGACCTCAGCTGATGCCCCCAGTCTTACATTCTTCACAGACGCAATTAAACGCGCCTCAAAATGTTGCAGGCCAAAATTAGTTGAGCTTGGGGCGGAGGGAAGTGAGGTGAATGTTTGTTGGCCTCCTGCTACCCCTTCTCATCAGCCTGCGACGGGGCAAGGGAGAGCCTCAGGTATAGTGAACTCTAGCAAATGGTGGCATGATTCCGTTTTCGGTGAGCTGCAAATCCAACGAGATCCAGAAGGCTCAGTGCGACTGATCGGCGGGGACAGTGAGTGGGAGGGGCGAGTGGAGGTGCTCTGGAGCGGGGAGTGGGGCTCCGTCTGTGACGATGACTGGTTCTCATCTAAACTTACCCTCCCATCAAAAGTCACCTTCTTTAAACTCCTGGGTTTTCCGCTGGACAGATTTTATATGAATTTTGGCGTAGGGAGTGATAAAGCTAAACTTTACAGTCAGTGTTCATTCTAGACTGATTTAAAGATATTATGAATTCAAAGTAAGACAGATGAGGTACGGTGCAAACAGTCTGGAACACCTAGAAAAAAGAACCCTTGCTACTTCCAGGGGTCTTGAGGAGGCCTCGGTCGTCTGCCGCCAGCTTGGCTTCCAGCAGGGTATCTGCACCCATCTTCGTCTCAAATAAGGCCTTTAAATTTCACCCAGGCCTCTGTAGGTGCCCTGAGCGCCTTGACTGACGGCCATTTCGGCCCTGGACCCCCCGGCAGTCGCCTATGGCTGGACAACCTGCGCTGCAGCGGCTTCGAGGAGCGCCTGGTGGACTGCCCCGCCAACGGCTTCGGCACCCACGACTGCGCCCTTACTGAAGCTGCCGGTTCTCCTTTCCTCTCCTACCTTCGCCAGCCTTCAGTAGCTGATGGTGTCCGAGTTTGTCCAAGTATGATGATCCAGGTCTCATAATCAGTATGTAACACTCCAGCCCATTATCAAACAAAAGTAAACTTGACGGGTTGGCCGTTTCTTCACAGTATATTCAATAACACTATTGATTCTTTCTCGATGGTTTGTCACACCATTTCTTCGCAACTTGGCTAAATAAATGGGTAAATGGGCCTCAATAGGGCTGTTTTCATTTGTATGCTAACCTCGAACTAAGCTCGCCTCTAAGGATTTTTCAACTGTTGCTTGATACATGCGTCATCTGCAAACCGAACCCGCTGCCTCTGCGTCCCACGCCTGCGCCGCTGCAAGCCATTCGGCAGACACTGCTGGAGGTGCTGTTTGGGAAAATAGGCTAGTGGATGGCTTGCTTCTGTAACTGCCGTTTGTAGGACTACCTGCGGATGGAAGGACTGAAGCTGAGCATCCGTTTGCTGGGCGGTCGGCATGCAAGAGAAGGCCGCCTTCAAGTTCGACTCTACAACAGCCAGTATGACTTCTTTGCCTCTGAGTTCTAGCGATATGGTCTGAGGGAGTTGAAGAACCAGACGAAAAGGCCCCATGTGCCCTAGAGACTGGGGCATGCGCGAGGCCATGGTGCTCTGCCGCCAACTAGGTTGCAAAACTTACTCCTGTGTTTGCTGAGCGCAGCAGTACCCTTCAAGCTATTAATTTTAGTTCTCAAAAGAGTTGAAACACAATCACGAAGGTATCGTAAATTGACAGACCCAACTGAATTATAATAAATTTTTGAAACCTCGGAGGCCTGGGTTTCGTGGAGCAAGCGCTGACGACGGCGGCCTTTGGAGCTCCGGAGAGCCCGAGCACACTGCCGATTCTGTCCGGCCTCCGCTGTCACGGGAACGAGAGCCGTCTGGAGCACTGCAGCGTGGCCGTGGACCAGGATTCCTGGGACTGCCCCGGACAGGAGAACGGCCTCCCCTCCGTCGTCTGCTCCGCCACTGCACCCGATCTGGAGCTGGTTGGCTCTTTCCTGGTTGCTATTCGCTTAGACCCAGCAATGCTGTCAGTAGGGACCCTTCCAACACCCATACACCCTTACCTGAGTCCTTATACAATTGCTGGGACCTTCCAGGGATCCAATGAAACTAAGCTGGCTTGAAGGACATGGAGCTGATAGGGAGCAGTGTATACCTGCACGACCAGGCCATGTTCTACCTCCAGTGCGCCATGGAGGAGAACTGCCTGGCCACCTCCGCCCGCGTTCAGATGGAGTCCTATGGCGGCTATTGGTACACTCTTCCTCCCCCCTACATCATTCCCAGCACTCTCCAAGCACTCAGGTCAATGCGCCGCCTGCTTCGCTTCTCCACCAAGACCATCAACATCGGCAGCTCTGATTTCCGACCGAATGTGGCCAAGGAGAAGTTCTGGTCTAGTGGGAATGATTGATGGAGGAAGAGGGCTGTGAATGAGTTGAGGTGGGAGTGGCACCAGTGCCACATGCACCATCACAGCATGGAGGTCTTCTCCCACTACGACATCCTGGACCCGAAGACGGGGAAGAGGATGGCGGAAGGACACAAGGCCAGCTTCTGTCTGGAGGATTCAGACTGTGGTTCGCTCTTTCAAATTATGTTCACCTGCTCTCACTTCAGTTTTTTTTAGCATTTCACTCACCCATTTCCCTCGTATTTATTACCAGGACTGTTTTTTGGGATCAAACCTAGAAACTAATGAAACCTCACCTTAGTCTTCACGAGTGAATAAATGTTGAATTTCGTTCTATTTTTGTTCAGTTAGTTCGCTTCGCATTTGACCCAGCCCTTTAGACCTCATTGATGGGGAAAAAATTGCTAAGCAACTGACTCGCTTATGTGTATTGACTTGAAAGAGGTCTAGCATTTGCAGGAGAAGGGGTACGCGTGCAAGAATTTCGGAGACCAAGGCATCTCGGTGGGCTGCTGGGATCAGTACCTGCATGACATCGACTGCCAGTGGATCGATATTAGCGACCTCACCGCCGGCACCTACGTCTTCAAGGTATACACCACAGCCCTCAGACCGTTTTTAGCAGATGTATCAACAGAAAATCAATGAAATCAATCAATCAACAGAAAATCAACGATTAGAATGAGAGATAATCAATGAAAGAAAAAGTAGAATCCGATTTGAGATCGAGATCAATCCACAGCTGCTGGTGGCCGAGCAAAGTTTCGAGAACAACGCCGTAGAGTGCCAGCTGTTCTACAACCTCATTCAGGTCATCGTCAGTGATTGCAAATACGTGCCCCTGTAACAGTTTCCTATCCTGCGTATCTCTAGACCAGCCTAGGAACCAGTCATTCAGCCACTGCCCTCCCGTCTGACTTTGATTGCTAAGTGCCTGGTGTCTAGCTGCAAACGTAGATGCAAATATTGAGCTTCTCTGTGATTTCTGATGGTCGCTTGTAAGATTATAAATATTCATCGTCATTTTGCTTCTTCCCTTCTTTTGGTTTTGGTCTTGAAGCACGGAGCTAGATTATTTAACTCCGTGCTTGAAGCCTAACTGAAGACCACTTTTTGTCCACCGCGTGGATAATTAATGCAGTATTCGTTTGCATCTTTTTCGGAGCAGGTCTAATATCTAACAGCGAAGGGAGAGCATAGTTTATCGCTGATTTCGTTTTACTGCTGACGTTGAAGGTTAATCAATGATCGCCTGACAGCTCTGAGCATTAGAAGAAATTAGGGCAACAATGGGCAGATGTTTGTCTGAAACATTATGTCTGCGAGTGCATTTGGCCCCGTCTTTGTGACCACTCAACTATCGTGAGAGCAGGACCATTTTGCTAATTCTTCGTATGCAAGCATTTTACGGTTTATGCAAAAACACCAGTAATATTTTTAACCCTCTCTAACCTGCCACAAAATTGGATGAAAAATTGAAAAGCATCCATTCACCGCCGTGCCATGCAGAAAACCCACCATCAGTAGCTGTCGCTATCACAGTTTTGGCCAAGAAGAATGCTGGGAGTATCCCGCTCCTTCCAATACAAGGCGGCACAGTTCCCTGAAAAACATGCCACACGGTGTCTAACCTGACAAAGTAGCATATCCTCATACCATCTGTCACAGCGTACGGAACTACAGAATGTTCTTTCTGCATTGACAGGCTTCGTTCAATTCACAATGCCAAATCAAGCCAGAAATCTTAACCGAAACCCAGAAGTGCGGAGCAGAAAATTCAGAATACCAATTCGTGCGAACTAAAAAAGCCAACTTGGAGCTGATGACAGCCAAACGAGCAGCTTGAATGCCACGAACGGTCTCAATTTACATTACATCAGCGTCTATTTCAGTGCATCTGTAGAGAGAACAGCATAGCCAGTGCAGAGTTCTTCAGCACCGCTGCCGTGGACAACAGTTTCCAGGCTGAATGAGCAGACACCAGTTTCGTCGTCCCAATGCTGGTGGGCGCCCAAAGTTGCGCACACGTCTCCAGTTAGGCCTTAGCTTCGATTGGGTGTTAGGAGAGTTTCGTTTTTGGAATGGCGACTTTAACCAAAACCAAATAACCAACAATCATTCAACTGCGAAAAATGGGCTTTTAAATTCGTAACTGGGGTTGATGGAGGGCGGAGGGGTTGTGGTTGGTGGGCTGCAGGATTGGTTGTGGTGCTGGCAGATGTTTCCGAACCAGCAAGGGGCATAGGAACACTGAAACCAGCCATCCGAAGCCACCTCGCAGCTTCCTCCGTTCAGACAAGGCGAGTCATTTGCACATCGACCCAGGCCTTCGTACATCATGCCCACCCTTCAGTTTGATTATGCTATGGGTTTATCATCCTATCATCTAAGTATATCATCCTACATGATAACAATGCAAAAAGAAATTGTCGACAATTGGAAAAAAACAAAAATCCCGTTTTGAAATAGATTCCCTGGACAAAAATTTCCTTGAAGACCAAAAGTTTGCGCATGGTTTTTGAATTGGTGAAATTTGCCGATTTTAAAGAACTGAACAGGTTTGTGATAACGCTTTTGAACCTGTTCAAATGCTTTATCACAAATCCATGTCTGATCATCAAAAACAATTAAAAATCAATGCAATAAAAATGATAGTGAAATATTTGCAATTTTTCAAACTTGTTCGTTAGATTGTCGCGAAAAATTCGATGGCAATACAAAAGCGTAACTATAACCAGGTGCCTGTGTTTGTGTTAGATCGACCGCTTGTGAACTTGACGGTGAAAAATGAACTTGTTGACTCGAAAGTCTCTCGGCAATGATTATTTGTGCAGCAGAAAATTAACGGTTTTTGAAATATCAGTTCCCATTCGAAAATGCGGCACTTGTCAAGCAGTTTCCAAAATCCGTCGTAAATAGCCATGGAGTCCTCTTCCCCCAGGTTGAGCTTTAGAAACTTCAACATACCGGCCGGCCGTGGTACCGGCCTGTCCACGAACCATGTAAGTACAGCGCAAGTCTGGACAGCATCTGTCAGGGTATCCTCAAGCACGTCATTGCTTAACTTTACGAACCAACTTGAGCTCTGGTCTCCAACAGAAAGATGGATAGGCATATATATATGTGAAAACGTGAAGGGGAGTAATGACACGGGGAGTAATTTTTGAAGCGAAGTTTTGAAAGTTCGGGGATTAAGAAGTTTGATTTTCAAGTGTCTGACGATGTTGAAACTAAGTGAAACTAGTCAGGTGAAAGAAATAATCCCGTGTGTTGGTCATTTGGAATGGCGGCAATGGTTGTGCCGCAGGAGCAGCCTTAAAGTACAATTTTCTTAAATTTTCCAACAAACTCTAACATGAATCCATACTTTCAGCATTGGACTTCGTGAAAAGGTAGACAATTAAACAAGCTTTCAGATACATGTTTGAAAGTATGTGAGAAGTAGGAATTGAGAGTAAGGATTGAAAGGACGAATGGATAAAAATAAGGATGTCAATTTGAACTGATAAGAATGAGAAAGTTACCATATGCTTTGCTTGCTTGTTTTGTAAAAGTCTATGCGTTGCACCATTTTATTTGGTTGATATTTCTAGCTTCAGAGTGTGGGAGAAAAATCAGTTAGTTGTATGTCGGCGCCTGATTAAATTGATCATTTATGAAGAGGTCAGACTTAAAAGATAATCATGCAAATTTCCTTCATTGACCTTAGCAGTTTGCTGTTGCACAATCTTCTTCCTTGCTCTTGTCTTTTGTTACTTTTCCCAAGGCAGGGTTAAAGCCTGCTAACTGATATTAACTGATGATTCTTCCTATTTCTGGTAGCTGTCAAGTTTGGGTCAATTTGCTGTTCATTTTCCGGAAGTAATCTCCTTTAGGCTCGAGGTAGTCGCCAATGCTCGCTGATTCCGGACATTCAATGAAACACAAAAATTTTATTGAGTCGACTGCATTGCTGCATTTGACAGTAAAGCGTTACATGCATATTTTATTCACAAAAGAATTGGAGAATTTAAAAATTGGAAGATTCAAAAAAACTTAAATAATAAGATAAATAATAATTAATTTGAAACTGAACTGCAAATGACCAAGGTTTGTTTGAAACCTTGGAGTTGTGAGTGCGTCTTGTCCTCAATCTAAGACGACTCAACATAGGAACTTAATTTGGCCAGCACTTGGAGAAGATTCGCCATCTTCAATCCCCTTAATACTAAAGGAAAAATTTAGAAATTACCAAATTCAGTCCCTCAGTTCATCTGAAACTTATATCATAATAACCGGCATTAGAATAACTTCATTGCATGCACGCGTTTCATAAGAAAACGTAAAATTTTGCAAAAACGTAAAACGTAACGGAATGGCAGTTTTTATATATTATAGTCAAAAATTCAATGTCACCCTAAGTCTAGATAAATCCTTTAAAACCTTTCCAAATGATGCTATCAACTCCAAAACAATCGCGAAATCCTCCTCGCACGATTGCTTCATGTTCGCTTTGACTCGTCAAGGTTACCCCAGCATCACTGCAAGAAAACATTTTTTAAAGACTAACGTTGACCGAATACCAACACCTGCATGGCCTGGAGGTTTGTTGGTGCTTGCGCGCATTGCTCTTGTCACTGAAGGTGTGCAGACAGGCGGAGCACTGAAAAGGTCATAGCCGGAAGCAGTGCACAATGTGCACCTCCAGGGACTGAGCTCTGCTTCAATAAAACAATTTACGCCACTTTGTGCAAACTATTGTGTTGAAATATTTTTTTAACACAAACACTGGGAAACAAATTTTGATAAGCAATTATCAAATTAACTCGTTACCCATACTTCGTAGAGCACTTTTGCTCCTTGCCGCATCGCGAACATTGCAGTGAAGATGCTCCCAATTCCCGTAATTTCATGCGGCCATCAAGTGGTGTAAGACCAATAGCGTCTTCGTAAGAGCAAATCGATTCCGCAAGTGGCTTGTCCATTTTGGATTCTACCACTGAGTCTTGTGCACTGACTTCATCGAATCGAGACTGCTGCTCTTTACCCGAAAGTTTTAAGGGTGAATGGCTTGAGGCTATTTGAGCACTGGTTGGACTTTGCCATGCAAGATTCGGGATTTGTAGGCTGATTGAAGTGTGATTCAGAAGTATTGCATGAAGAGCGGTTTCTGCAGGGGAGTCAGAAAGGAAGGCGCAGCTGGAACAGATCCATTTCGGAGACAGCGCAAAGCGGCCCAAACGGATGCTTGCAGTGGAAATAGAACGCAAGTTGTCCTCGTGAACGAAACGACTCATTCTTTGTCCCCTACGCGACAATATTGCAAAATCAGTGTGGCATCCTTGTGGCAATTTGGTGCCTTTTATCATAGACAATTTTCTCTGTTTTGTATGCATTGCAGTGTCTGAGTGAGTGTACTTATAGACCAATAAAGCGACAGCCGTGAAGACCTTGTTCACGGTGGCGTCAATCTGGCCCTAAGGAAATCCACCGGTGCCCGCGTATAAATTCAATTGCTTCGGCGGACTGGAATATCGCTCCACTTCAAACTCCACAACTTTTTTGCTTGGCTTTATCCCTTTCCATCGGCTTAGCGTCTGATAATTTGCTTGAGCAGAGAAGACACGGAGAACCAGTAAAAAAGCAAGTTGACAGCTCAATGGATGGATGTTTCAGAAACTCACCGCTTTGTGCTATGAGTCTTAGATCCTAATCCGTTCTTGTGATGTTGTGAACATAGATTAAAGTTCTGACCATTCAGCAGAGCAGTCGCTCAGGTGCAGCTGACGATGAACTAGATGGGCTAAGCTTTGGGAAACCTCGAGTGCTATGCAATTGCTCAGGAGAGCCGCGAGCAGGTGATCTGCTGCCTTTCCTTCCAGAATGAGCTCGATGATCGGGATGCTCTGTCCTCTTCCCCAATTGGTCTCTAGAATAAGGCTCGATTTGCGAGAGGGGAAATGGAAGGCAAGAAGCAGTGTCTGGCGCTAAACAATCTGCCATTGTCTAAAGACGTGGAGAGGTTGGTGCAGGGGAAGCAGAAGCGGGACCTGGAGCAGCAGTTCTAGGCCATCAAGGAGCTGGAGGACTGGCAAGCTTCCGACCGATGTCAACCGACCAGTTTGCTCTATGTTTTTGAGTCCAGCAAAATTTGCTTCTCGGCAAATGGCTGTTGAGAAAGCCTGTTTGGGGCCTTTTATTGTACAAGGTGTGGTAAAATGAAATGACTCCAACGTGCTCTTGTCCACAAAGTCCTGGGGAAATCGCTGGACTTATTTGAGCACTGAAATATCAGCAAAGTTAGTGAATGAAGATGGAAATCCTGATTGCAGGCTACCAGAGCGGCTAATCAGCGGTTGTACGTGGAGCGGACTCCACCGTGCTGACCGAGGACGTCAAGCTTCAGGCCGGCGTCAGCTTACAGGTATCTATTTCTAATCATTCTCCTAAGACTCTATTGCGAGTAGCATGATAATTACTGAGTTCATTAGAACAATGAAACATCATCTAAGTTAGTGAGTGGGCATGCTGGTTGCAGAGTGCAGAGATGGAGCAGAGACAGAGATGGGACGAAGATAGCGGGCATTGAATTAGCGGATTCGCGAGCTGGTTGAGGCAACGAATGCCGCCAGCAATCCGCCGCCGTCCACTAAGGCAAGAAAAGAAGGTACTCTTTCTGCTACTCAACAGCCTCTTGTTTCATCAATGAATTAATTTGCGAAGCATGGTCAGCATGGTAATCATGAGTCAGCATGTCGAGAACATCTTGTTATCGATGATGTAGTCGCATTCCAACTGAAGAGCTTAGACGCATGCTCGTCCTCGACGAGGTCATGACTGTGGCAGTACCTAATATAATATTATCAACTAGTAGGTACTGCCACAGTCATGACCTCGTTGAGGACGAGCATGCGTCTAAGCCCTTCAGTTGGAATCTTGAAAGGTACTCCTTGTAGGGGACAAGCCCCTGCTCCTGGTAGGCATGCGTCCGACTAACTAGCTTATGGACTAATTATGGGCTGCGTTAGAGTAGGGTGTGTGAGTATAGGTAAGTCACTATAGGTAAGGACATATTGCCTTGAGGGGGGGTTAAACCTTTGAGGGGGGGTTTAACCTTTGAGGGGGGGGGTTCTTCGCATCAGCCCCGAATGGCTTTGTAATGGCGCAGAGTCCAGCGTGGCTTTGTGAGTGACAATGGGTTCAGCAAGTGGCTGTTTCATTTCACAGTCTGCTGTAGAATCTTCTGCGCTGACTTCATCGAATCGAGACTGCTGAATCACGTCCGAAAGTTTTAAGGGTGAATGGCTTGAGGTTTTCTGAGCACTGGTTGAAGTTTGCCATGCCGGATTCGGGAGTTGTAAGGAGATTGAAAGGTGGTTGAGAAGTATTACGTGAAGAGCAGATTCTGGCGGGGAATGAGAGAAGAAGGTGCAGTTGGAGCAAACCCATTTCGGAGACAGCGCAAAGCGGCCCAATCGAATGGTTGCAGTAGAAATAGAACGCAAAATGCCCTCATTAAGGAAACAGCGCATTGTTTGTCCCCTACGTGAGAATGTTGCGCAATCAATGTGGCAGTTTTGTGGCCTTTTGATGCCCTATATGTGCTTTGCAGTATTTGTGATTGTGAGTGTGTACTTATGAACGTGAAGACATAACATAACCGCCTTCGGTTGGCTTGCTTAGCTAAATGTTTCTACGATCTTGAGAAAGAGCACCATCTAATTAACCCAATCTCGCGGGAAATCGTCAGAAAACTGCAGAACTTTAAAGAAAATCACTCAAAGTTATCTGTCTGAACTCCTTCTCCGCATCTATTCATTTCTCCCCCCTCAATCCATTGATTTGCTAGTTCTGTCATTCACACACACCAAACATTTTTATATGTTGCCATCGACATATGAACAATTCAGAAACGCATGAATTGAGCCAGTAGTTGTCGTCACTAGTCGTATTGGTTTTCTTTGTTGAACATCTGAAGCTAGGGTTGGAGACAGCGAGTGCTGAGGAACGAACCAAAAGTGACCCCGCCCACCTGAAAACCAACTCCTATCAATGCTAAAAACGACAAAATCCCCGGTATCGCTAAAATGATCTTTTAGCAAAATAAACTAAAAGTATTTGATTCTAGAAGATTGCTGCAGCTGTAACTGTTATTGTTCAAAGACTTGACTGTAATCCTTCAAATTTGCGCACATTAGTGACTGCTTTTTGAAAAACTTATCAAGCATAAAAACGAACAATTAATTAAAAAATTTAGATTGAAATTTTTCTTAAATATTTTGTGGATAAATTATGATCGAATTTGGAAATAAGCAAACAAAAGCTCACGAGGGTCGACGACCTTGGCCCAGACCTGGCAAAGCATGCCGGCGGAGAGGAGAAGCAGAAGCGGCTGCATTTTCCACAGGATGGACTAGAGGAGGCTTTGCTTTTGGATTGCTCTGTGGTGCTATTTGGTGGATATTTCGCGCTCTTTTATAGGGCTGTTTGAAAAAGGATTTTCTTCCTTTTGTGTCGAAAAGAAGAAAGGAAGGTCAAAAGTCACTCACTTACATTGGCAACGAGGGTGAGTCTGATGAAGCTTTTGTCCTGGTAGGTTAATTGAGTCTGGATCGTTCTGGCTGCTTGGTGAAGCATTATTGTCCTACCCCTATACAAAGAAGTTAGGCAGAAAATTAAAGATTCTAAAATGGGACCTAAGAGATTGGGACGAAGCATTATCATACCCCTATACAAAGAAGTTAGGCAGAAAATTAAAGATTCTAAAATGGGACCTAAGAGATTGGGACGAAGCATTGTCTTACCCCTAGACAAAGAAGTTAGGTGGACAATTAAAGATTCTATAATGGGACCTAAGATATTGGGACGAAGCATTGTCCTACTTGAAGCTTGATGAAGCATTGTCCTGCCCAGTGACAACGGGGTTAGGGAGAATATTGAGCATCCAATATTGGATATTAAGGAGATTGGGATGAAGCATTGCCGTTCCCGAAGGTTTATGAAGAATAGACCTATTTGTAGACCTACTAGTATGGGATCTGAAGGATCACTTGTTCTTGGCAATTTAGGCGGGTTTGTGAATCAATGTTGCTATAAAATCATTTATTGAATCCTTTTTTGAGGCACAATGTCAGCCAACATTGGGGATTAGAGTTCTTGAGAATGTCACAACCTATAAATGAACGTGTGACCTTACTAAAGTGTAGACCTTGTTTTGCTACTTTATGGCCAAACATCGAGAGTTTTGCCAACCGCTTACATGCCCTGCATTGGTGATGTTCTTTTACTTAGCAGAGTAAACGAAAGACTTTCTTCTAAACTTCTTCATAAATAAATGCTATGGTTGCCAGTAGAAAAAGGCCAGGAAGACAATTCGCAAAATTCATGAACTAAGCTTGCGTGCAGTTGCCCTTGCAGAATGTCAAGAAATATCAGGCCTCGATTCGCTGACAGCCAGAGGCAACCAATCTGGCATCCTACTAATCCGTAAGAGCCTAAATCTCTGATTCGCTAGGAACAGTGAGAGCGTAGTTCGCTGGATTTACCCACCCCAGCACCCTCATTAGTCACTAAATTATGGTCAAGTTTTGATATTTGAATTTTTGACTGAATTTTTCAAAATCTAAAACGATAGGCAAAATTCGGTGTGATCTGGAGAGTTGGGAATATGTATGGTGCAGAGCAGAGTGTCAAGGATGTGGAAATGTGGAGATCTGAGTAAATCATTGTAGATTTTTTACGCATTGCCTTCAAAATTATTTCTAAGAATGGAAGCAAAAAAGGATTGGCTAAATACCGCAACGTTTTTATCTTACTGGCAGCAAGGTTTTTTAAAAACAAAGTATAAATTTCAAGTCCATCTGTACCGGTTCCAATTCCACGCACTTTTTCATCCTCATGTTCACCAACATTTAGCATTTCGTTCTTACCAGCACAAACAAACTAAAAAATAATATCCAAAGCCTCCCATCACTTGAGGCTGAGCATTCAAACACCGCTGCTGTCGGTTGAAGCACGGCAGTGTTTCAGCAGCAGACTCCCCAGAGTCTTCTTGTCTCCAGCCAAGTCCGCCAGATACGCTGTCAACTCTGCCTCCGGCCAACGCGCTCGCTCGTGAAATAGTTTATCCAGCCTGCCATTTCTTAGGCCTTTCTATCTGGTCATTCCATTTGGATGAAAGAGCTGAATCCGGCTCGTATAGGAAATGAGTAGAGAGCTAAACCGAGCTTTTGGCTCTTCAGGCAACTCGCTGACGGGAAAATAGCGAATGGTGCGCCGTTCACCCTCGCCTTCCACCAAGGCTACATCCTGCCAACATTGCTTATGTTTCATGGGTCAAAGGCTGTTAGTTCGAAAGATCCATGACCAATGATCCCGGAACATCCAACAGACTTCAAAAGGCAACCTGGAGAAGGCTAAGCTGGGGCTGAACTCCGATGGGGAGGACGCCACGCCAGGTTTCCATGAAGTCTTCATAGTGGTAGCACTGCGCCAGACGCAACGTCAATTCGCCCAGCAGCTTTGCCACCTTCTCCATCCCAAGGCACCAGCTTCCATTCTCTCAAATTTAACTTTTTTTAAATTTTTATTTTATATTTTTTTTCTCCTGTTAAAGGTCAAATGTCAAAAATTACACCTCCTCCGATTTTGTTGAAATTTTTTTCCTAGTTAGTGGACACCAAAGTAAGGTTGCCCGCTTAAGCCGTTTTTTCACTTTGAAGTAATTTTTTTGAGAAAAAAAATATTTAAACTTTATGTGTTGTAGCATAGGGATAAAATGAAATAAATTTATGAAAAATCCAATTTAAATTTTCCTGTTTTCTCCGTTCAACAGTGTCATTAAACAAACAAAATCAATATTTTAAGCAAAAAAATTGTGCGAAATCGATGTACAATGGCGCACGCAGCCCAAAAACTCGTTTAAATCCTCATTTTTGAAGGTTTTTAGAGGTTTTTCCCACATTTTGATGTTTTACATTATTTTTATGCAGTTGAAGCCTTGATTTTTGAAATGTACGGCCCAAATTTGACCCATACTCATTTAAGTAACACCCAAATTAATGAAAAAAATTTTTACGCATTTTTAATGGGGTAAAAATCATAAAAAAATTTTTTTATTGATTTTGATTTATTTTTATGAGTATGGATCAATTTTGAGGCATACATTGCGAAAATCGGGATCCCAAAGGCGAAAAAAATTTATAATTTATGAATATGTGAGAATATCACTATTTTTGCTAGTTTTTGGGCCACGCGCAATTATGCGCAGGTTTTTATGAGCTCTTTTTTGCATTGGAGGTTAACCCAGGTTATTACACAACTTTTGGATCTGGGGACCTTCTGTGTACCTCACCTTGTTTTTTTTCTATGAATTTTATGTTCTCACGTAGTTCATGTTGTGGGCAGAGCTGCTGCAAAGACTGCTTTCACGTATTGCATGTTGTAGGCTTAAGTGGTGCAAATACTGCTTTGTCGTAGTGCATGTTGTGGGCAGAGCTGCTGCAAAGTCTGTGCTTACGTAGTGCATGTTGTGGGCTGAGCTGCTGCAAAGACTATTCTCACGTAGTGCATGTTCTGGGCAGAGCTGCTGCAACGTCTGCTCTCATGTAGTGCATATTCTGGGCAGAGCTGATGCAACGACTGCTCTCATGTAGTACATGTTGTGGGCAGAGCTGCTGCAAAGTCTGTGCTTACGTAGTGCTTCACTAAAATTCTTCATAAATAAATGCTATGGTTGCCAGTAGAAAAAGGCCAGGAAGACAATTCGCAAAATTCATGAACTAAGCTTGCGTGCAGTTGCCCTTGCAGAATGTCAAGAAATATCAGGCCTCGATTCGCTGACAGCCAGAGGCAACCAATCTGGCATCCTACTAATCCGTAAGAGCCTAAATCTCTGATTTGCTAGGAACAGTGAGAGCGTAGTTCGCTGGATTTACCCACCCCAGCACCCTACTTAGTCACTATAAATGGTCAAGTTTTGATATTTGAATTTTTGACTGAATTTTTCAAAATCTAAAACGATAGGCAAAATTCGGTGTGATCTGGAGAGTTGGGAATATGTATGGTGCAGAGCAGAGTGTCAAGTATGTGGAAATGTGGAGATCTGAGTAAATCATTGTAGATTTTTTACGCATTGCCTTCAAAATTATTTCTAAGAATGGAAGCAAAAAAGGATTGGCTAAATACCGCAACGTTTTTATCTTACTGGCAGCAAGGCTTTTTAAAAACAAAGTATAAATTTCAAGTCCATCTGTACCGGTTCCAATTCCACGCACTTTTTCATCCTCATGTTCACCAACATTTAGCATTTCGTTCTTACCAGCACAAACAAACTAAAAAATAATATCCAAAGCCTCCCATCACTTGAGGCTGAGCATTCAAACAACGCTGCTGTCGGTTGAAGCACGGCAGTGTTTCAGCAGCAGACTCCCCAGAGTATTCTTGTCTCCGGCCAAGTCCGCCAGATACGCTGTCAACTCCGCCTCTGGCCAACGCGCTCGCTCGTGAAATAGTTTATCCAGCCTGCCATTTCTTAGGCCTTTCTATCTGGTCATTCCATTTGGATGAACGAGCTGAATCTGGCTCGTATAGGAAATGAGTAGAGAGCTAAACCGAGCTTTCGGCTCTTTGGGCAACTCGATGATGGGAAAATAGCGAAAGGTGTGCCATTCACCCTCGCCTTCCACCAAGGCTACATCCTGCCAACATTGTTTATGTTTCATGGGTCAAAGGCTGTTAGTTCGAAAGATCCATTACCAATGATCCCGGAACATCCAACAGACTTCAAAAGGCAACCTGGAGAAGGCTAAGCTGGGGCTGAACTCCGATGGGGAGGACGCCACGCCAGGTTTCCATGAAGTCTTCATAGTGGTAGCACTGCGCCAGACGCAGCGTCGATTCGCCCAGCAGCTTTGCCACCTTCTCCATCCCAAGGCACCAGCTTCCATTCTCTCAAATTTAACTTTTTTTAAATTTTTATTTTATATTTTTTTTCTCCTGTCAAAGGTCAAATGTCAAAAATTACACCTCCTCCGATTTTGTTGAAATTTTTTTCCTAGTTAGTGGACACCAAAGTAAGGTTGCCCGCTTAAGCCGTTTTTTCACTTTGAAGTAATTTTTTTGAGAAAAAAAAATATTTAAACTTTATGTGTTGTAGCATAGGGATAAAATGAAATAAATTTATGAAAAATCCAATTTAAATTTTCCTGTTTTCTCCGTTCAACAGTGTCATTAAACAAACAAAATCAATATTTTAAGCAAAAAAAATTGTGCGAAATCGATGTACAATGGCGCACGCAGCCCAAAAACTCGTTTAAATCCTCATTTTTGAAGGTTTTTAGAGGTTTTTCCCACATTTTGATGTTTTACATTATTTTTATGCAGTTGAAGCCTTGATTTTTGAAATGTACGGCCCAAAATTGACCCATACTCATTTAAGTAACACCCAAATTAATGAAACAAATTTTTACGCATTTTTAATGGGGTAAAAATCATAAAAAAAAATTTTTATTAATTTGGATTTATTTTTATGAGTATGGATCAATTTTGAGGCATACATTGCGAAAATCGGGATCCCAAAGGCGAAAAAAATTTATAATTTATGAATATGTGAGAAAAACCTTCAAAAACCCACAAATATCACTATTTTTGCTAGTTTTTGGGCCACACGCAATTATGCGCAGGTTTTTATGAGCTCTTTTTTGCATTGGAGGTTAACCCAGGTTATTACACAACTTTTGAATCTGGGGACCTTCTGTGTACCTCACCTTGTTTTTTTTCTATGAATTTTATGTTCTCACGTAGTTCATGTTGTGGGCAGAGCTGCTGCAAAGACTGCTTTCACGTATTGCATGTTGCGGGCTTAAGTGGTGCAAATACTGCTTTGTCGTAGTGCATGTTGTGGGCAGAGCTGCTGCAAAGTCTGTGCTTACGTAGTGCATGTTGTGGGCTGAGCTGCTGCAACGTCTGCTCTAACGTAGTGCATGTTGTGGGCAGAGCTGCTGCAAAGACTATTCTCACGTAGTGCATGTTCTGGGCAGAGCTGCTGCAACGTCTGCTCTCATGTAGTACATGTTGTGGGCAGAGCTGCTGCAAAGTCTGCGCTTACGTAGTGCTTCACTAAAATTCTTCATAAATAAATGCTATGGTTGCCAGTAGAAAAAGGCCAGGAAGACAATTCGCAAAATTCATGAACTAAGCTTGCGTGCAGTTGCCCTTGCAGAATGTCAAGAAATATCAGGCCTCGATTCGCTGACAGCCAGAGGCAACCAATCTGGCATCCTACTAATCCGTAAGAGCCTAAATCTCTGATTCGCTAGGAACAGTGAGAGCGTAGTTCGTTGGATTTACCCACCCCAGCACCCTACTTAGTCACTATAAATGGTCAAGTTTTGATATTTGAATTTTTGACTGAATTTTTCAAAATCTAAAACGATAGGCAAAATTCGGTGTGATCTGGAGAGTTGGGAATGTGTATGGTGCAGAGCAGAGTGTCAAGGATGTGGAAATGTGGAGATCTCAGTAAATCATTGTAGATTTTTTACGCATTGCCTTCAAAATTATTTCTAAGAATGGAAGCAAAAAAGGATTGGCTAAATACCGCAACGTTTTTATCTTACTGGCAGCAAGGCTTTTTAAAAACAAAGTATAAATTTCAAGTCCATCTGTACCGGTTCCAATTCCACGCACTTTTTCATCCTCATGTTCACCAACATTTAGCATTTCATTCTTACCAGCACAAACAAACAAAAGAATAATATCCAAAGCCTCCCATCACTTGAGGCTGAGCATTCAAACAACGCTGCTGTCGGTTGAAGCACGGCAGTGTTTCAGCAGCAGACTCCCCAGAGTCTTCTTGTCTCCGGCCAAGTCCGCCAGATACGTTGTCAACTCCGCCTCCGGCCAACGCGCTCGCTCGTGAAATAGTTTATCCAGCCTGCCATTTCTTAGGCCTTTCTATCTGGTCATTCCATTTGGATGAAAGAGCTGAATCCGGCTCGTATAGGAAATGAGTAGAGAGCTAAACCGAGCTTTCGGCTCTTTGGGCAACTTGCTGATGGGAAAATAGTGAATGGTGCGCCGTTCACCCTCGCCTTCCACCAAGGCTACATCCTGCCAACATTGCTTATGTTTCATGGGTCAAAGGCTGTTAGTTCGAAAGATCCATGACCAATGATCCCGGAACATCCAACAGACTTCAAAAGGCAACCTGGAGAAGGCTAAGCTGGGGCTGAACTCCGATGGGGAGGATGCCACGCCAGGTTTCCATGAAGTCCTCATAGTGGTAGCACTGCGCCAGACGCAGCGTCGATTCGCCCAGCAGCTTTGCCACCTTCTCCATCCCAAGGCACCAGCTTCCATTCTCTCAAATTTAACTTTTTTAAAATTTTTATTTTATATTTTTTTTCTCCTGTTAAAGGTCAAATGTCAAAAATTACACCTCCTCCGGTGGACACCAAAGTAAGGTTGCCCGCTTAAGCCGTTTTTTCACTTTGAAGTAATTTTTTTGAGAAAAAAATATTTAAATTTTATGTGTTGTAGCATAGGAATAAAATGAAATAAATTCTTGAAAAATCCAATTTAAATTTTCCTGTTTTCTCCGTTCAACAGTGTCATTAAAAAAACAAAATCAATATTTTAAGCAATAAAAAATTGGGCGAAATCGATGAACCATGGCGCACTCAGCCCAAAAACTCGTTAAAATCCTCATTTTGAAGGTTTTTAGAGGTGGTCCCACATTTTGATGTTTTAAAATTTTTTTATGCAGTTGAAGCCTTGATTTTTGAAATGTACGGCCCAAAATTAACCCATACTCATCTAAATAACACCTAAATATGTTTAAAAAATTTACGCATTTTAATGGGGTAAAAATCATTAAAAAATTTTTTTATTAATTTGGATTTATTTTTATGAGTATAGATCAATTTTGAGGCATACATTGCGAAAATTTGAATCCCAAATGCGAAAAAAATTTATAATTTATGAATATTGGAGAAAAACCTTCAAAAACCCACAAATATCGCTGTGTTTGCTAGTCCTCGGGCCATACGCAAGTTCATGCCGCAGGCTTTTATGAGCTCTTTTTTCGTTGAACCAGGTTGTTACACAACTTTTGGAAGTCTGTTGGAATGTTCCGGGATCATTGGTCATGGATCTTTCGAACTAACAGGCCTTTGACCCATGAAACATAAGCAATGTTGGCAGGATGTAGCCTTGGTGGAAGGCGAGGGTGAACGGCGCACCACTCACTATATTTCCCATCGGCCGGCAAGTTGCCGCAAAGAGCCGCAAAGCCGCGGTTTAGCTCTCTACTCATTTCCTATACGAGCCGGATTCAGCTCTTTCATCCAAATGGAATGACCAGGGATGGTAGAGGGCCTAAGAAACGGCAGGCTGGATAAACTATTTCACGAGCGGAGCGCGCCGGCCGGAAGGCGGAGCTGACAAGGCGTATCTGTAGCGGACTTGGCCGGAGGACGAGAAGACTCTGGGGGAATCTGCTGCTGAAACACTGCCGTGCTTCAACCGGCAGGCCAGCGTCTGTTTGAATGCTCAGCCTCAAGTGATGGGAGGCTTTGGATATTATATTTTTAGTTTGTTTGTGCTGGTAAGAATGAAATGCTAAACGTCGGTGGAACATGAGGATGAAAAAGTGCGTGGAATTGGAACCGGTACAGATGGACTTGAAATTTATACTTTGTTTTAGAAAAAAGCCTTGCCTGCCCAGATAGATAAAAACGTTGCGGTATTTAGCCAATCCTTTTTTGCTTCCATTCTTAGAAATAATTTTGAAGGCAATGCGTAAAAAATCTACAATGATTTACTGAGATCTCCCCACATTTCCACATCCTTTGACACTCTGCTCTGCACCATGCATATTCCCCAACTCTCCAGATTCATGCTTGAATTTTGCCGTATCGTTTCAGATTTTGAAAAATTCAGTCAAAAGATTCAAATCTCAAAACTTGACCGTTTATAGTGACTAAGTCGGGTGCTGGGGGTGGGTAAATCCAACGAACTACGCTCTCACTGTTCCTAGCGAATCAGAGATTTAGGCTCTTACGGATTAGTAGGATGCCAGATTGGTTGCCTCTGGCTGTCAGCGAATCGAGGCCTGAGATGTTTCTTGACATTCTGCAAGGGCAACTGGATGCAAGCTTAGTTACATGAATTTTGCGAATTGTCTTCCTGGCCCTTTTCTACTGGCAACCATAGCATTTATTTATGAAGAATTTTAGTGAAGCACTACGTAAGCGCAGACTTTGCAGCAGCTCCGCCCACAACATGTACTACATGAGAGCAGACGTTGCAGCAGCTCTGCCCAGGACAGTCAGCACTACGTGAGAATAGTCTTTGCAGAACTCTGCCCACAATACAGGCGCTACGTTAGAGCAGAGCGTTGCAGCAGCTCAGCCCCACAACATGCACTACGTCAGCGCAGAGCTTTGCAGCAGCTCTGCCCACAACATGCACTACGACAAAGACAGTATTTGCACCACTTAAGCCCAGCACGTGCAATACGCGAGTCTTTGCAGCCAGCTCTGCCCACAACATGAAACTACGTGAGAACATAAAATTCATAGAAAAAACAAGGTGAGGTACACAGAAGGTCCCCAGATTCAAAAGTTGTGTAATAACCTGGGTTAACCTCCAATGCAAAAAAGAGCTCATAAAAACCTGCGCATAATTGCGTGTGGCCCAAAAGCTAGCAAAAATAGTGATATTTGTGGGTTTTTGAAGGTTTTTCTCACATATTCATAAATTATAAATTTTTTTCAGCGCTTTGGGATCCCGATTTTCGCAATGTATGCCTCAAAATTGATCCATACTCATAAAAATAAATCCAATTTAATAAAAATTTTTTTTTATGATTTTTACCCCATTAAAAATGCGTAAAAATTTTTTTCATTTAATTTGGGTGTTACTTAAATGAGTAGTGCGGTACGCAATTTTGTCAGCATACTTTCCAGAAAATCCAGAGGTCTCAACTGCATTGAGTAATAATGTAAACACGTCAAAAATGTGGGAAAAACCTACTAAAAACCTTCAAAAATGAGGATTTAAACGCGTTTTTGGGCTGCGTGCGCCATTGTACATCGATTTCGCGCGATTTTTTTTGCTTAAAATATTGATTTTTGTTTGTGTTTTCTAAATGACACTGTTGAACGGAGTAAACGGGAAAATTTTAAAATCGGATTTTTCAGTGAATTTATTTTCGATTTTATCCCTATGCTCCGACACATAAAGTTTAATATCTTTTTTTCTCAAAAAAATTACTTCAAAAAGTGAAAAAACGGCTTAGAAGCGGGCAACCTTACTTTGGTGTCCAGCTAACTAGGAAAAGAATTTCAACAAAAATCGGAGAGAGAGTGTAATTTTTGACATTTGAGCCTTTAACAGGAGAAAAAAAATATAAAATAAAAATTTAAAAAAAGTTAAATTTGAGAGAAATGGAAGCTGGTGCCTTGGGATGGAGAAGGTGGCAAAGACTGCTGGGCAAATTGACGTTGCGTCTGGCGCAGTGCTACCACTATGAAAGACTTCATGGAAACCTGGCGTGGCGTCCTCCCCGGTCGGAGTTCAGCCCCAGCTTAGCCTTCGCCAGGTTGCCTTGTGAAAAGTCTGTTGGATGTTCCGGGATCATTGGTGATGGATCTTTCGAACTAACAGCCTTTGACCCATGAAACATAAACAATGTTGGCAGGATGTAGCCTTGGTGGAAGGCGAGGGTGAATGGCACACCTTTGCGTATTTTCCCATCATCGAGTTGCCCAAAGAGCCGAAAGCTCGGTTTAGGCTCTCTACTCATTTCCTATACGAGCCGGGTTCAGCTCGTTCATCCGAATGGAAATGACCAGATAGAAAGGCCTAAGAAATGGCAGGGTGGATAAACTATTCCGCGAGCGAGCGCGTTGGCCAGAGGCGGAGATTGACAGCCGTATCTGGCGGACTTGGCCGGAGGACAAGAAGGCCTCTGGGGACTCTTGCTGCTGAAACACTGCCGTGCTTCAACCCGACCGGCAGCGGTGTTTGAATGCTCCGGCCTCCAAGTGATGGGAGGCTTTGGATATTGTTTTTTAGTTTGTTTGTGCTGGTAAGAGACGAAAATGCTAAATGTTGGTGAACATGAGGATGAAAAAGTGCGTGGAATTGGAACCCCGGTTACAGATGGGCTTGAAATTTCATCTTTGTTTTTGAAAAGCCTTGCTGCCAGTAAGATAAAAACGTTGCGGTATTTAGCCAATCACTTTTTTGCTTCCATTCTTAGAAATAATTTTGAAGGCAATGCGTAAAAAATCTACAATGATTTACTCAGATCTCCACATTTCCACGTCCTTGACACTCCGCTCTGCACCATACATATTCCCGACTCTCCAGATCACACCGAATTTTGCCTATCGTTTTAGATTTTGAAAAATTCAGTCAAAAATTCAAATATCAAAACTTGACCATTTATAGTGACTAAGTAGGGTGCTGGGGTGGGTAAATCCAGCGAACTACGCTCTCACTGTTCCTAGCAAATCAGAGATTTAGGCTCTTACGGATCAGTAGGATGCCGGAGTGGTTGCCTCTGGCAAATGTCAGCGAGTCGAGGCCTGATATTTCTTGACATTCTGCAAGGGCAACTGCGCGCAAGCTTAGTTCATGAATTTTGCGAATTGTCTTCCTGGCCTTTTTCTACTGGCAACCATAGCATTTATTTATGAAGAATTTTAGTGAAGCACTACGTAAGCACAGACTTTGCAGCAGCTCTGCCCACAACATGTACTACATGAGAGCAGACGTTGCAGCAGCTCTGCCCAGAACATGCACTACGTGAGAATAGTCTTTGCAGCAGCTCAGCCCACAACATGCACTACGTTAAGCTTCCAGACTTTTCGCCGCAGCTCTGCCCGACAACATGCACTACGACAAAGCAGTATTTGCACCACTTAAGCCTACAACATGCAATACGTGAAAGCAGTCTTTGCAGCAGCTCTGCCCACAACATGAACTACGTGAGAACATAAAATTCATAGAAAAAAAACAAGGTGAGGTACACAGAAGGTCCCCAGATCCAAAAGTTGTGTAATAACCTGGGTTAACCTCCAATGCAAAAAAGAGCTCATAAAAACCTGCGCATAATTGCGCGTGGCCCAAAAACTAGCAAAAATAGTGATATTCTCACATATTCATAAATTATAAATTTTTTTCGCCTTTGGGATCCCGATTTTCGCAATGTATGCCTCAAAATTGATCCATACTCATAAAAATAAATCAAAATCAATAAAAAAATTTTTTTATGATTTTTACCCCATTAAAAATGCGTAAAATTTTTTTCATTAATTTGGGGTGTTACTTAAAAATGAGTAGGGGTCAAATTTGGGCCGTGCATTTCAAAAATCAAGGCTTCAACTGCATAAAAAATAATGTAAAACATCAAAATGTGGGAAAAACCTCTAAAAACCTTCAAAAATGAGGAAATTTAAACGAGTTTTTGGGCTGCGTCATGCGCCATTGGACATCGATTTCGCACAATTTTTTTGGCTTAAAATATTGATTTTGTTTGTTTAATGACACTGTTGAACAGGAGACAGGAAAATTTAAATTGGATTTTTCATAAATTTATTTCATTTTATCCCTATGCTACAACACATGAAATTTAAAATATTTTTTTCTCAAAAAATTACTTCAAAAGTGAAAAAACGGCTTAAGCGGGCAACCTTACTTTGGTGTCCACTAACTAGGAAAAAATTTCAAGCAAAATGGAGGATAAGTTTTCATGACATTTGACCTTTAACAGGAGAAAAAAATATAAAATAATAATTTAACCGAGGTTAAATTTGAGAGAATGGAAGCTGGTGCCTTGGGGGATGGAGAAGGTGGCAAAGCTGCTGGGCCGAATCGACGCCGACGTCTGGCGCAGTGCTACCGCTATGAGGACTTCATGGGAACCCTGGTGCGGCGTCCGCCCGATCGGGAGCCGAGCCCAGGCTGAGCCTTCTCCAGGTTGCCTTTTGAAGTCTGTTGGATGTTCCAGGATCTCATTGGTCATGGATCTTTCGAACTAGCAGCCTTTGACCCATGAAACATAAGCGATGTTGGCAGGATGTAGCCTTGGTGGAAGGCGAGGGTGAACGGCGCACCATTCGCTATTTTTCCCCGTCAGCGAGTTGCCCGAAGAGCCAAAAGCTCGGTTTAGCTCTCTACTCATTTCCCTATACGAGCCGGATTCAGCTCTTGCCATCGGAATGGAGATGCCCAGATAGAAAGGCCTAAGAAATGGCAGGCTGGATAAACTATTTCAGCGAGCGAGCGCGCTAGGCCGGAGGCAGAGTTGACAGCGTATCTGGCGGACTTGGCTGGAGACGAGAAGACTCTGGGGGGCTCTGCTGCTGAAACACTGCCGCGCTCCAACCAACCGCCAGCAGCGGTGTTTGAATGCTCAGCCTCAAGTGATGTAGGCTTTGGATTATTATTTTTCAGTTTGTTGTGTGCCGGTAAGAACGAAATGCTAAATGTTGGTGAACATGAGGATGAAAAAGTGCGTGGAATTGGAACCGGTACAGATGGACTTGAAATTTATACTTTGTTTTTAAAAAACCTTGCTGCCAGCAAGATGAAAACGTTGCGGTATTTTGCACCAATCCTTTTTTGCTTCCATTCTTTTAGAAATAATTTTGAAGGCAATGCGTAAAAAATCTACAATGATTTACTCAGGTCTTCCCACATTTCCACACCCTTGACACTCTGCTCTGCGCCATGCATACTCCCAACTCTCCAGATCACACCGAATTTTGCCTATGGCGTTTTTAGATTTTGAAAAATTCAGTCAAAAATTCAAATATCAAAACTTGACCATAATTTAGTGACTAATGAGGGTGCTGGGGTGGGTAAATCCAGCGGACTACGCTCTCACTGTTCCTAGCGAATCGAGAGATTTAGGCTCTTACGGATTCAGTCAGGATGCCAGATTGGTTGCACTCTGGCTGTCCAGCGAATCGAGGCCTGATATTTCTTGACATTCTGCAAGGGCAACTGCACGCAAGCTTAGTTCATGAATTTTGCGAATTGTCTTCCTGGCCTTTTTCTACTGGCAACCATAGCATTTATTTATGAA